>JAHPZR010004793.1:0-35725 GCA_019787425.1 Platygyra sinensis
GTGTTTTTCTTACCTTAGCTGTGTTTTTGTTACCTTAGTTGTGTTTTTGTTA
Organism: Platygyra sinensis; assembly: GCA_019787425.1. Taxonomy (NCBI): domain Eukaryota; kingdom Metazoa; phylum Cnidaria; class Anthozoa; order Scleractinia; family Merulinidae; genus Platygyra; species Platygyra sinensis. The sequence continues at coordinate 53 of JAHPZR010004793.1, forward strand.
CCTTAGTTGTGTTTTTGTTACCTTAGTTGTGTTTTTGTTACCTTAGTTGTGTTTTTGTTACCTTAGTTGTGTTTTTGTTACCTTAGTTGTGTTTTTCTTACCTTAGTTGTGTTTTTGTTACCTTAGTTGTGTTTTTGTTACCTTAGTTGTGTTTTGTTACCTTAGTTGTGTTTTTGTTACCTTAGTTAGTTTTTGTTACCTTAGTTGTGTTTTTGTTACCTTAGTTGTGTTTTTGTTACCTTAGTTGTGTTTTTGTTACCTTGGTTGTGTTTTTGTTACCTTAGTTGTGTTTTTGTTTCCTTAGTTGTGTTTTTGTTACCTTCGTTGTGTTTTTGCTACCTTAGTTGTGTTTTTGTTACATTAGTTCTGTGTTTGTTACCTTAGTTCTGTTTTTGTTACCTCAGTTTTGGTTTGGTTTCCTGAATTTAGAAATGTTGGTTTTGCTTTTGATCCGGAATTCCATCTCAAGGTGATGGGAAAATGGTCTTTGTTTTCCGCACTAAAATCTGTGGCGGTAGGTCTGCAACTCAGGCATATATCAAAGACATTCTTTGAGTAGTTGTATTTCAATAATGATTTTATTTGTAGTATTTCAAACGGAAAACCCTGAACCTACTTCATTTGCAGATTTGAAGAGATCATTCCCGTAAAATTTGAAATATGTAAATTGGCCCATCTCGATTTTCACCCAACGCAATTACAGTACAGTGTATAGAAAATGTACATGTTAGCAGCGAGGTTCCTAAGAATCAGGTTTTCTTACACTGACACTTGCTTTAATAGTTTTCTGCGATGCCGTTGTAAAGGGGAAGACATTTGAATTTAAAATTTACCTTGCAAGAGTGCCTAAACTGTTTACAATGACTTGCTTTTAAAGTGTCTATACGCCCAACAGGGTTTTATAGTTATGGTAGCTCTATACTGTGTAAAAAGGTATTCTAAGAAGAAAAATTGGATTCTGAGATTTTAACGCCTTAAGATCTAGCCTTAAAGTTCCCGCTTCAGTCACGCCCAATGAAGTTGACTGTGATTCAGTGCAGAAAAGGGTCTGAGTTTTTGAATGGGTCGTGACGTCAAGTCAGGAATCACGAAATCCTTCTAGTTTAGGTAACTGTTGTTTCATTAGTGGTGAGGAGATTTCCTCGACAAAAAACAAACAAATTGAAGTTGGTGAAGCAATGCGGTCGTCAAGGAAGAAAAAAAATAGCATAAAGCTTTGAGATATTCCTGAAGTGACGTCATTCGTCATCAATCTATCATTACGCGTTCAATTTCATTGGGAGTGGCGAAGGCGGGAATTTAAAGCTTGATTTTATGGCAAAAAGCATCGAATTCACTTTTTTTGGGTTTAAAGACATTTTTAGATGTAATAGAGATAATGAAAACCTAAAACAACCTTTTGGCCGTATGGACACTTTAAATAAGTGACAGTCTTGATTCCAACTTGCATTGATAGCCCACTTGAATATTCAAATTATTCAGCGCGCTATTAAATTATCTTAAGCCTATTTCGATTGCCCATATTAATGTCAGAGGGAGAAAGTTTGTTTGACTAGCTACACTGTGTAGACGTGGAACAGAGAAGGTATTTTTGAAATGAAATCGAAGAAGAAGAGCAGCCCTTTAACAAAACAGCAAAAGTAAATCAAGTTGTAAAAACTCTTATTCTTCGGCCATTTCAGCTTTAACAGAAATAATACACAAACTGCGGTTACAAACATGACAAAACAACGCATGTTGTAAAAAACTTTGATTAATGACTTAACGTTTCGTATGCCTCAACATACATCCTCAGAAGTGACGGTTGGATAATACAACAAGATATTTAAATGCTTAAGAGAAAGACTGGAACCTAATTAAGACAATAGTGAAAAAAAAGCTGATAATATACAGACCAATTAAAGTCTGCTGGACAATATATAAAAGGCTAGTAAAGTAAAAGTTTCTCGCTGCGCACATTTTCGTTTAAAGAAGGTTTTAAATCGTTAATCAATAATGATTATTTAATTCTACAATGAATATCAGAACGCCCGGTTGCTAAAATTTCAAAATGGTCCCACTTCATATTGTGTCCTGTTGAGGTAATGTGATCCGCTATGGCTGATGTTTGACAACTCTTCGTGAGTGCTTTAAAATGTTCAGTTTTTCTGTCGTGTAAACGACGCTTAGTTTTATCTATGTAAAAGTCATCACAGTCCCAGCAGCTAGCCTTGTAAACAACCTTAGACTTGAGAGAGCGGTTAAGCCTGTCCTTGTAGGGGAATAAAGACTTAATGCGGTGAGTGAACTACATAGAACTTGTAGATACAAGATTTAAGTTGTTTTGTTATTATTTTACTGTCGGTGCCCTGTAAATGGGCGTAGATCCAAGTCTAGCAAACTATGTTGAACTATGGAATGTCTTTTACAATCGATATTATAATAAACCTTAAGATAAGATGCTACATTACTTCTAAGATGGACAAAAAACAAATAAGTAACAACTACCAAAAAACATGAAAGCGGACTATCCAGTGAGGAAATATAAAAATCTGTAGGAAATTTTCAAGATGTTCACTCTAAGGCACTAAGCCTTGTAACAGAATTTTTCATACTGGTCTTCAATTTTTTACGTGTGTGTTCGATAATATTCTCTAGGAAAGTATAGGACGGCGCAATATAGACACACAATGCGTAGAATTTTTCTGATTAAACTTACTGCTTGTGCTTTCATGCTCGACGCATGAGCTATTAATGTGGTCCTCTTTTGTGGTGATAAGCGTTTTCAGTCCCCCGCCACAAGTGACACCACAGCGTCTTAATATAACACAGGTGGTCTGTACTGAGGAGCCTGAAAAATAAGTTCCTGATATTTAAGAATGGAAGCCATATGAACCGTCCAGAATTGAAACTGGTCATGGTTATAACATAACGGCAGCATTTATTTAATCACGATTAAAAATTCAGCAAAGCTGATGTGGTCGTGTACAATAAAATTAAGCCTCCTAAACTAATCACAAAAAACTAATATAAGAATTCTACGTATTTACAATATATGTGGCTGAGAAGTACTCTTGAGTGACTTTTTAAAAGCGTCAATCTCGGAAATTGATCTCATTTGGTTTTCCAGGGCATTCCACAGAATAATTGACTTGTATGAACATGATTTCTTGATCATATCAGTCCTAGGCCTGGGTAACTTGAAGGTCATTTTCCTCCTGAAATCGTAGCTACTTACATACTTTACAAAAAGACAGTTCATAGGACATGGTAAAAGATGATAATAAGCCTGATGCGCTAAAATTAATAATCGTTTCTCATACATAGTCTCCAAGGAATTCCATTTTGCTGCGGCAAGAACCTCCTTGCTTGGCGTACACCAAATCTAAATATTATTTTTGCCAGGTTTGAGATAAACGTTTGACCACAAGAGCCCCAAACCAACATACCATACGTAACAGAGGGCAGAATAACCCCAAAATAGAAATCAGTTCTGGCCTGTCTAGGCAGGAAGTACAGCGATTTAAGTAAGTTCAGCTTCTGCGTAAAAGACGTCGCTAGTTCTGATACATGATGATCCCATTTTAGAGCGTTGTCTATCTGGACACCTAAGCATCTTGTAGAAACCACCTAGCTCCTCGATAACATAATCACCCATCTTAATAGCTTGCCCGCATCCACTGAGCAGCATATATTCCGTCTTGGTAGGATGGGGAGTGACACAATTCTCACAACACCATGTATATAACCTTGCTAGGACTTCATTTAACTTGGAAACCACCGGATCAAAAGTAGGAGCCGAGACATAAACGGTAATATCGTCTGCGTACATATGGAGCTGTGGGTCGCCATCTATTCCCTCTGTGATATCGGGCAGGTCATTACAGAAAAGGGAGAACAGGATGGGGCCCAGCACCGACCCTTGCGGTACACCAAAAGTAACTGGCATAGCTTGAGATTGACACTCATTAATCGTTCTTACTTGTGTTCTTCCAGAGAAATACTCTTATATCCAACATCATAAATCCCTAGCAACACCGAAACTCTGAAGTTTTCGGAGCAAAATTTAGTGGGGAATCGCATCAAATGCCTTACGAAAGTCAACGAATATCACGCCTACAACATATTTCTTGTCGAGCGCTCGTCTTCAGTCATCCGTTATCTTCACTAGCAACAGCTCGGTGGAATGACCTTTTTTGTACGCCCACTGATGAGGGTTTCCAAGTCCCTGTCCAGTGACGTGCTTGTTAATAGTTGACGCCACGATAAACTCCATTAGTTTTCCCGGCACACTTAGAAGCGAAATAGGTCTGTAATTATGCTTATCAGTTTCATCGTCACTTTTATAGAGAGCTGACATTTTTGCAGCTTTCCATGTAGCCGGTGCATTGTTGCAGGTTGCGCTTGTATTAAATACAGACAACAAGGATGGAATAATTGAGTCACCAGCAAACTTTTAAAGTTTAGGAGCAACACTGTCGGGTCCCGCGGCTTTATCGGCTTTCAATTTAGCCATCGAGCTAACAATACCCTCATACGATAGATTTATGTTCATAACACAAGGCGCGATGGTAGAAACATGAACATTGCTATGAGTTAAGTTGGTATTTGGCAATTCGTTGGCCAGTTTTTCGCCAATAGTTGAGAAATGCTCATTAAGTATGTTGGCTTTGTCCAGGTCAGAGGTAACAACTTTTCCCTCCGCATTTCTGATCCCTAATATCGGGAGAATTAATTTGCCGTTTGTCGCATTTTTTACCAGTCTCTAGTAGGATCTACAATCCTTCACTTCATTAAACAGTTCCAAAGAGTACTTGCTCTTAGAGAGCCTCACTTCCATATATCCCGATATTCAGCCCTCAGATTTGTATCACCCAGACGTTGTGCCTTTTTAAGCGTTTTAAAACGTTTATTAATCAAATACCGTATTTGCGGTGTTATCGAAGGTACCAAGACGCCCCGAACTTTAATTTCCCTGTAAGGCGCGTGCACCGGACAGATATCATTGAATATGTGTTACCACGCCCAATAGCAATCGTCCGGATCATCAAACACGGAACAGACTGACCATGGCGCATTTTCGATATCCTTCACAAAAGCTGCTTGGTCAAATCTTTTGAAAGTGCTTTCTCCAAACAATCATATAATCGGCTGTAGAACTGGAAGTCAGAAGGAGGTCGATAGCAATTTCCTAAGATCAACGCAAACGATTTATGCGTAATTTGGATCCAGATTAATTCAATATCAGAAGACTCCAGGGATTTGAGCCTTGAATAACAAATATGGTTCGCAATGTAAATTAAAAACAGCCACCTCCATCTTGTCCCGTATTTCTGTCCCTTCTAACAATCTTATAGTTGTCCACATGTAATTGCTCGTTCGATATGCTCTCATCCAAGAAGGTTTCAGTTATTGCTAAAATGTCAAAGCGACACACTCTAAGCAATAGTTCGATTTCATCCATCTTATTTCTCAAGCCTCGAACATTCAATTGTGCTACACTGAAGTTATTCGAGCCACTCGCAAAGTTCAATAAATAATCTTCACCAGGCGTAGATATGCCTTGCCATCCAGGGTTTAATTCAACATCACTAGAAAGTGAAAATATCTGTCTAGAAGCCACGGAGTTTGCATAGTACGAAGCTCTGCCTGAACTACAGAAACAGTTGAATCTGCAAAAACTGCAAGAAGCCGCCGGCTTGAAGTTGAAGTCGCCACCAAAAGTCCGGAGACAAATAACGCCCTCAATGGCGGAAATTAGCGTTTCTCGTACAAACATAGCAATGTGCCGATGAGGAGGATACTTAGCTACATTACGGATGATATTTAGATGCGTTAAAACCAAGTCTAAAAGTAGAAAACATCTTGCAACCTTGGAGCTATGGCTAATCGTGACCGCCATGTTGTGCTACTCTACTTTACTCTACTCTACTCTACATCGGAATGTTTCATACGTTGATATGCGAGATAAAATCGCTCACTAACAAAAAAAAAATTGCTTCCTGAGAATAATTTTATTTCTGGATTAAGACTCTAATAAGGCTTTGAGCGTCGCAAAGGCGAATAAGATTTGGTTCAAGGTCTAGGAGACATGTATTTTTTTACTGAAGGACCTTTAATCCAGCATCCTCTATTTGTCTTGCTTCGTCCAAATGAAGTTGAATAAAACACCATTAACAAAGATCTGCATAGCTTTACTAAGTCAATTATCTTTTCCTAGCAAATAAAGAAACAGGTATTCTTTGTCCAATGATCTTGTAGTGTTTGATCCGGGAAAGTTAACGTGAATGCGCTCGTAATAATTTTCAACGTAGTTACTGTGTAAGGCCTTTATGAAGTATAGCTTTCCCTGCTCCAGTTGTTGAAGACAAGATGTTTGTTGTGAATACCTGAACAAGAGAAAATGAAAATAAAATTTTCAAAACATCAGGTTATTTTCCGTTTCCGAGAGGAAGGTCCCCAAATAGGATGAAAAAAAATTGACAAGTACAATAGCTGGTCGTTTGTCTCGTCTTCCTTAAACTAGGCTAGACTAGTCCCAAGTGGCGTAGCCTAGCCTGACGTAGCCCAGTCTAGATAAGCATGGCCTAGTCTGGTTTAGTTCATTCTAATGTAACCGAATCTATTCTAGTCTAGTCTGACAAGTCAACCCCAAGTTTTTCTACCTAGTCTAGTGTAGTCTACTCTAGTCTAGAAAGATATAGCGCTCGTCTTGGTTAGAAAAATCACTTTTCCCCAGTGAAAAGTCAAGGCATGCGCAGTTTACCTGTCCCACTGGTCGTATCCAGTACTGTGTTGCTGATCAATCCGGATGAGTTCTTTCTTGTTCCCAGTCTTCTCATCAACACTTAAATAGAATGCACAATCGGAATCACAGGTGGCGTGAAATTAAGCCGTAATCACCACCAAATCATCCAAACGTTCACACCTCCGAAAACCGATGGCAATTTTTATGGGCAGAGACTACAAGCTTACTTTGTACCTCCTGAGAGTGGACAAAAATTACCCATGAATTTTTCAACGCACAATGTGAGCAAAGAATGTTACTGATGCCAATGTATCTCCCCGCTTTAAATTTGCAGTTGTTGTGTGCAATTTGGAAGTAAGAGAAACACAAACTTCAAGTTAACACGACTTCCTGTGTTATTCGAGTTAAATAACAAAGCGATTTTGTTTGAAAAAAAACTTTTGTCTTTACACAGTGGGTGTCCTATAGTCCTGCTGCACAACATTATATCAATCAATTTAGCTCTGGAAGGAGCAGACGCAGTTTCAATTCTATTGAGCTTATTAAGAAAGCGGTTACGAAAATGCGGTTAAAACCCATTCACAATCAACTTTAAAGATAATTTTCAAACATTAATTTAGAGGCTTCAAAGTAAAATCTACAGCACCGTTTTGTGATAACATGATAGCTTTAGGCAATGATTTTAATAAAGATTACTTTAATTATGATTAATTATTATTATTATTATTATTATTATTATTATTATTATTATTATTATTATTATTATTATTTTTCACAGCACTAAAGCTTGACAATGCATGGTTGTAGTAAGTTGAGATCGGATTTGGACACGATAGCTGGGAATTCCTAAAAATGCTTTCCTGTGCCATACGCCTCTGTACCTTAATTTTATTGCCAAACTCAACTCAGCGAAAAGCAAATTGCTGGCGCAGCGAGTGAGCCTGAAGCGAACGAGCGAGGCAGCTCTCTAATCGGAAGAAGATTACATTATAGGGGCTTGCAATCACTTTTTCTTACCAAACGCAAGGAATTATGGTTATGCGCGAACGGAAATATTTTAGGATGCGCAGTGACATGGCGGAAGGAACTGTGGTTATGCGCCAATGGATGATTTAGGATGCGCAGTGAACCATGTGCTTGCTTGTCTTAGCGAAGGAAGAACAAGGTGAGCTTGCAATACTTGTTTCTTATAGTAGTGTCAAATTGTGCTATGTAAATTAAAATCTGTCCTTGTAAGCATCAACTTCATGCATCATCGGACGCATCGATGGCGAGGTGTGACAAGGGTTATAGGTCCACCGATTACTGATTACTAATAATCCAATAGCATTAAGCCACAAGCCGAAGAGATTGAGATTCGTTCTACCTTGTTTAGTGGAGTAAAATACTCACACAATGACAGTTCGTGTTACGTTGATCGATGTGCTGTACCGGCGGTAGCCCTAAGATATCAGCTTACTTTGTATAAATAGCTTAGTTGTGTATCATTTTTTTAAACGACTAAAATCAGCTACGAAGGAAATGCAAGAGACTACTGCACAATCACAACAAGAAAGTCACAAAAACGAGAGCGCAACTTGTGCTGTTTTGAAAACCATACAAGAAAAAAAGAACATGCGCGCATTCAATGTCGCTCGCTCAAGACAACGCGGCACATATATCAAATCAGTAAGCTAAGGGGGGTAAGTTTCTAAAGAAACTGTGGTGCTGCGTCGGAGGGAGTATTACAGGATAATTTGGTTTTATCAACTGAGTTGATATTGTGAATTATAATCCACCAAATCTTTACGCTCGCGCGCGATTGGTCTAAACACGTCACGTGACCGAATATCCCCCAGCTAAAACTGGGGGATATCCGAGAATATACCCCAATTTTAAAAACTGCGCGCGTTGCGTAAAAGATTTGAAGGATAATAAACACGATAGTCTCCATTTGGGGCGAAAATATGCGAGGATATTTCTCCTTGAACATTATCTGTTCCTCGAAGCTCACAGTTTTCCTCGAGCTACGCTCTCGGAAAACTGTTCGCTTCTCGGAACAGATAATGTCCGCAGACAAATATCCTCGCATATTTTCGCGCCAAATGGAGACCATTGTTTATTTAACCACCGTAAGAGATCGAATCACTTTACGGTGGCTAATTCACATTATCAACCCAGTTGATAAAATCAAATTATCATATATCAAATCACGTCACCAACAACATGTAATTTGCATACCGACAAGCAAACGAACTTCGTTTGAATAGCTTTTTCATCTCGACTACTTTGCTCTCGTTCGAACAGCTAATTCACCGCGACTACTTTACTTGGCGGCGAGTTGGTTGGTGGCGAGATGGTTTCTTGGTGGCGAAACTTGGTGGCGAGATGACCGGATACCGCGACAGTGGATCGAGACAATAAAAGCACATACACATACGATACACACTGTCTACCTCCCCTTTACCAGAAAATCGAAAAGATGAAAATCGAAAGATGTAAAAATTGTAGCAGCAGAAATCTCGCTGATAAATTCTGCACCGGTACGCATTAAATGTCTCTAGAGTGTTGACATCGTCGAAGATGGGTGAAAATGCTAAAACTTAAGTTTAAATTTATGTTTGGACGAAAAAGAAAAGATCGTTGCAAATATGAAATAAGTGTGTTCTACAGTTTCCGTTAGTTTTAAATATTTTACAACTTTTAGTAACGATGATTTCTCTTCATCTGCGAGACTGCTAAGAAATGACATATTAAGTTTAAAATGAGATGTCACTCACTAACTTTCACGTACTGTATTTAAAACAAAAGCAAGAGTTGTGAAAGTCAATCATGATCTCCTGCACATCGTTTTACAAGTAAATCAGAGGAAAAACTATCATTGGAATCCACGCGAAGAGACGGTTATGTCATCCTCGTGTTGTTCGTGGCGCAATATAAGTTCGAATTCTGGTGAAGAAAAGGGCACTCGCACGCAATATCTATTCAATCCCACAACGCACCCACCCCAATAACAATTTCAATTGATTTCCTGTCATAACGATTCAAATATGTCTTGTGCAAATCAATTCTTCACTGTTCAGTTCATAGGGTAACTGTTGGCATAGTTAATATTGTTCTCCCATTCGGCAGCATTATTACAATTTAGGTATATTAGTACATAAGATATCCGATGGTATTTGTTCTCTGGGAAACCGGTTTAGCAGGTTATGTGAAGTATATATGAAATAATTCATATTTGTATTGCAGCTGTAGATGAACGTGAAGAGTGATCATCCAAGTAAATTTCCAATTTAAGCAATTGGAAAGATGAAGCCTGAAAAAGATCAGGGCTTCAACGGGATTCGATTCGAATCCCGTTAAAGCCCTGATTTTTTTTTTTCAGGCTTCATCTTTCCAATTGTTTAACTGAATTGGAAAATTTACTGCGATGATCACTCTTCACGTTTAGCAGGTTATGTATAGTCTTCCTTCGCTTTTTATTCGTTTTAACCGTAGTGAATTACTGGGGGAATGGTCATGAAATCCGATAATCTTCGTTGTGGTTCTTTTTTTTTTTTTTTTTCACTTTTTGACCTAGACCGTGCACAAAAAAACCGCTGACTGAGGAATATTTTGGCTGCGTAATTCCACACAAGCAAAAGACTGTGAATGGTTGTGGACCTTCCAACAAAAATCTTGGCATCTTTGCCCCGGCGTTTTGCTAGAACCATCCCTTTCTATCAACTGAGCAAGACAGACAGTCAAAATTTATAAAGCAACAAACGTCAGTTAGTTTCTTGGATTTCTTATCAGCATTTAAGAATGATGTATCGAATTTATTCCATTTATACTCCTGATTCACATTGTAAATCGCTCTGCTGTCTCAAGTTTGTTTCAGCCGATTTCTCGAGTTGCACACGTTGGAAAAGTCTTTACGAGGCGGCTCAAGGAGACGGCTGAAATTAATCGCTCGCCGGGTTGATGCTAGTTGCAAAAAACTGGATAAAAAGATATCTACGGAATACTACGTCCCATGCTGCATTATATCTAAATAGATATATTATCGAAAAGCTGTCAATATTGAGAGCACAAAGCACTTGAATCTTTAATTAGGGCCAATTGCCAAGTTCATTAGCAAACCTTGATATATTTTCTTCAAATCTCATCTCCTTTTCTCTCCATCAGTAAACTGTTTGGTGTATCCTTACTGGTTTTAACAAGGGCACTATGTACGACTCTCGCGAAGCTAAGCTTTTGTCACGATATCTCGACTCCTTTGTTTGCCAGATATAGCTTTCTTTTCAACAAAAAACGTTTGAAATAATAGTGTGGGGGAAGCTATGAGTAATAGTAACAGAACAGAGACAAGACAGGTTGAAATTAAACCTAAGTTGCATGACAGAAGTCGATACCATTGCAGATAAGCTTACAGACGACACAGTAGTCATTTCCGTACACCCGGAAAATATTTGCAAAACGTAAAAAAAACAAAGAGCGCGTAATTAACGTACAGTAACACATCTTATTTCATTTCATTTGTTTCATTAATTGAGATTTATAAGATTAAAATTCCAACGCGGAAAGTAAGACCATCTATGTTGGTTCATAATTACAACGAACACAAAGAAATTAATTTCTATGTGTTTGCAAGTTATTCTTACTAGTTGTTTTACGGGTTATTATATATGGATTGCCTTTGTGCTAGGTGAGATTTTTTGATTTCATTTTTTTTTTTTTTTTACTGCTATTACTTACAGCTAGGAGCCGTGGTGGGTTCATGGTTAACGCGCGCGTCTCCGGATTGAGCGGCATGGGTTGGAGCCTGGCCTGGCCAGGGACATTGTGCTGAGTACTTGGACAAGACACTTTACTCTCAGAGTGCCTCTCTACACCCAGGTGTATAAATTGGTACCGGATAATTTAAATTTGGGGGTAAACCTGCGACGGATTAGCATTCGAGCATCTGATCCAGTGGGGAGTAGAAATTTCCAAGTGTGAGCCATTTTTCCATGTGTGACCCATTTCAGTTTCCAAGTGTGACCCATTTTCCTTCGTGTGACCCAATTTTTCTCTGAGTATGACCCATTTTGCAAAGTGTCACCCTTTTCAGTTTCCAAGTGTGACCCATTTTTTTAAGTGTGACCCATTTCTCCAAGTGTGACCTATTTGTTCAAGTGTGTCCCATTTTTCCATGTGTGTCTCATTTTTCAAAGTGTGACCCATTTTTCCAAGTGTGACCCATTTTTCCAAGTGTGACCCATTTTTCCAAGTGTGACCCATTTTTTTTAAGTGTGACCCATTTCTCAAAGTGTTACGTATTTGTTCAAGTGTGACCCATTTTTCTTAAGTGTGACCCGTCTTTCCAAGTGTGACCCATTTTTTCTAAACGCGACTCATTTTTCCAAGTTTGACCCAATTTTCGAAGTGTGACCCATTTTTTCCAAGTTTCACCCATTTTTCAAAGTGTGACTCATTTTCCCAGTCCTGTCCCATTTTTCTGATCGTGACCCACTTTTCAAGTATGAGCCATTTTTCCAAGTGTGACCTATTTTTCCTACTTGTGACCCATTTTCCTTCATGTGATCAATTTTCCAAGTGCGACCCAATTTATCCAAGTGTGACCCAGACTTTGTTAAGTGTGACCAATTTTCCCAAGTGTGACCCATTTCAATTTCCAAGTGTGAGCCATTTTCCTACATGTGATCCATTTTTACAAGTGTGACCCATTTCTTTAAGTGTGACCCATTTTTCAGGGTGACCCATTCTTCCAAGTGTGACCCATTTTCCAAGTGTGACCCATTTTTGTAAAGTGTGACCCATTTTTCCAAGTGTCACCTATTTTCTCTAAGTGTGACCCATTTTTCAAAGTGTTGCCCATTTCAGTTTCCAAGTGAGACCCATTTCCCTACGTGTGACCCATGCAATTTTACAAGTGTGACTCAGTTTTTCCAAGTGTAACCCATTTTTTTGTTCAGTTATGTCTTTATAGTCTTGCCACCGTATGTTAAAAAATAAGTCTCAATAAAATGTCCTTAATTACTAGTCCTACAGTCCTAACACATCTCTGAGGGTCCTATCAGTATAAGCCCGGCAGTGTCCTGAGGTCCCCTCGCCACTTCTTACTTAGTTTTATTATTACTGTTACTCACTGTCAACTAATGCAGAATTTCAGTTTATTATTCACTGTAACCTTTCGATGAATGTACGTGGTGGTGAATAAATAAATAAATAAATTTATGTATGACCCATTTTCATTCTCGTCCCCAGAAACCTACGATCCTTCTGGCCTGTGGTTGGGATCGAGAAATCTGGGAGCAACCATTTCAGGCATACGCCGTAGATGCAGACTGCGTGAGACAGGATGGGCAGAATTCGGTTATTTCCATTGTTATTTCAAAATGGTTGCTCCCAGAGCTCTTGTCTTCCGACCGCTGGTCCAAGGGGAACGAGGCTCTGGGAACGAGATTGTTAAAACGTTGTTTTGCGCCACGTAATCTGGCTGACACTTTTAAAACATGGCAACAGGCACAAAGCTAGGCAACATGATAGGATCTTATCACGGTTCTACCATTCCCAGTAGCTTACAGACAATTATGCCTCGTTTTATATGCCGTTTGCTGCAAAATTACTTCACTTGGATTCACAAGAGTCAGTGGGTGGACGCTATACGGGATCTGACGCTGTCTAAGGCGTTGTTTACAAGCAAGTAGGTTGCCTCTCCAAGAGGGTTAAAAATAGCCCGCCTTTACAAGCGAATTGTTTCAGGTAGGGTTACCCTCCTATCTAAACTCAGTACTGAACTCAGGCCGGTCAGTTTCACTAGATAGGGACCTTTAGCAATACACCGATTCCAGAAAAAACCGGAAGTTGCATGCACGCGAGGCTTAATAGCCCTCGCGGTAAATTCGAAACAACATGGCGAGCGAGCAAGACGGGCAAGAGTAAGTTGAGCCCTCCCCTGAGGACATTCCTGGCGCCAGTGTTAGTGCAGAACAAATAGGAAAATTGCACGGTTAGCCAGTTGATATTTTGGCTAAAATGTCGCCGAATAAATCAAAGTGGTAATAAAAAGGAACTTTTGGAAAGGTATGTTGTCATATTTAACATCCCTCGATTGTCTCTCTAGATATAGCTTTATAAACAACCTGTGCTCGCTGTTTTTATGACTTATTAAAAGAAGCTTTGCTCACGTTCTTTTTAGAGTGAAGAACCCGAATGAAATGAAAAACTTAAAATCTACGACCCTGACCCGGAGAAGAGCTTTACTAGAGCTAAAGTGGGCAAGGTTGAGGCAAGAACATACAGACTTAAATGTTTTTCAGCGATATCGAGGACTGTTGCAACCAACCACACTGACAAATTTCCTACAGCTGATTCGGCTTTCACTAAGGACTTCAGTCTTCTCCCCAAGTTTGTTCCATTGACACATTAGAGCATCTTAAGAACTGCGGAAAGAACGCTAGCCGAAAATCAGAAGATACCTTTGTCGAATTTGCAAGTTCTTAAGAGGCCCTGACTGAGAAGAGCGTGTCAGACCTTGGAAACGGGGGTCGGCCAAATTCAATGAAACTTGGTGAGGACATTGACCTTGATGAGCTATTACTAGATCCAGTTTTATTTGTCTTCGTTCTATCTTCCTTTCACTTTTTCAGGGGGGGTCCTATTTTGGGGTCTCAGAGTACAAAAAAACACCCATATGAGAGGTAACTTTCGAGTACCATTACAATAAATGTAGAAAGCTCACAGCATATATAATGCTATAGGATGTTTGTGCTAAGAACCTACTTTTAAATGGTTTATGGCTTTAGGGAATATAATTATTGGGAGGAGATATACATGACACTAAATTTACTCAAATTTCGACCCCCCTGAAAACACGAAAAATAGCCCAACTTCAAAGAATCATAATTTTTACCTGTAATCCTATTAAGAATCAAGACACACGTCATGAGTTACCTAAGGGCATCTATAATCCAAAACAGTATAGAAAAATTTGGGTCATTAAGATTTGCTGCTTTCCTGGCATCATTATTATGCAACACTTTTGCAAAATGACCTCATTTGCATAAACCTAATTTTGACTTAAAAATCACTGTAAAATCAGTTTTTTTCCCAGCCTAGATAATTTTTAAGGGAAAGAGAATGTTTCATAAATTTGAAAGAGTGATTTCGTGTAAACAAAACAAAAGGAAAATAAAATTACTGTGCTATGAGTCATGAAAACGCTTTTGGCCAAGCCTGATGTGGGACTTGTAATTAAACTTATACACTACTAGCTACACAGTTATTACAAAATCAATTAATCATAATATATAGTGATATCGTAACAGTTAAGTAAAGTTTTCTGAAGCAAAATAATGTAAAATATCTTGCAATCATTCCTCATTTTGTCCGTGTTTGTATTGAAGACTGGTTACAATTTGGCACCAGTCTCCATGCGTCGAACAACAAACAGAACTTGCAACAAGATAGTTGAATTAGAAGATGACTTACTGCTCATCTGACAATAACTCAGACCCCTGTAGTGCTGTAAAATAGGCGCTACATGACGATGCCATTGCGTCGCTAATGTCCTGCACGTTAGATATGGGGCCATGGCTCCAAAATTAGTATAAAGGTTTCGGAGCATCGGGCATTAGAGGTTGACCAAAGGCTGGGACAAGTGAGTAAAACATTCTCAAGGCCGGTACACACGAGGGAACTTGCTCCCGCAGCACGCTCCTGCAACACGCTTACGAAGCAAAGCTCCCTCGTCTGCACCAACGATTTCTAGCGAAAAAATATGTTGCACAACAAAACTTTTGCACGCGAGTTTTGCTCCCTCATATCAAACTGGTTTGATATAGGGGGAGCAAGCTCTAGGGGCAAATCTGTTGCACGAGTCTGTTTCAGGAGCAAGCTCCCTGGTGCGTACTGAAATTTGCTTGCTTTGAAATGACGTGTCCAGTTGGCCAATCACTGTTGGCTTATTTTTTTCATCCACAACTCATTGCGAACTGACTTTCAAAATGGCAGCCAAAGGAGTAGAGGAAGATTCTGTGCAGATAATTGAGAATAAAAAAAAGCGAAGAAAGTTCATATGGCATTCTCTTGAATTCTAGAAATCCACCAGAGTCTTCCAACAGTAGTTCCTTGAATAGTGTATAAAAGACTCCCTTTTCTGGTCTCTGTAAAAGCCATTTGCATGCCCACACTTTTCTTGAAACAATTTTAGAAGAAGCCTCTTCATCCTGAAGCATCATCATCATTAAAAGAGCCAGTTTTTTTTCTTTTTCAATCCAGAGCTGTTCTCTGCCATGTTGGATTTATAACAACTAGTTCCCATGCCCCAATTGGGTTGTTTCATCATTCAGCTCCCTCGTCGTGACCTTCGTGTGTACTGGTTGGGGTACTTACCCGGGAGCGTGTTTCAGGAGCAAGCTCCCTCGTGTGTGTACCGGCCTTTACAGTGCGACGGGACAATCAGCTGCAAACTAGTCAGATTCTATTATACCACGTCTTCTTACACATGGTAAAATGATGCATACTTGACAAGTATGATAACAATGTTAATCCAGTTTTGTCACCAGTTTATTCATTCAATTCCCCTTCAGTTTGCTTCAAAATTAGCGAATTACTTTTACAGTTAATGGAACTGATGCCGGAAAACGGTCTTTGGCAGAAATGCTCAAGCTGCCAATTCACCTCCTAAAACTATTTATGATAGATTTTACAGCCTACAGTGAGCCTAGAATGCTGTGAAGTTTACAAAAAACACAACTCTTGTGTTGATGCGTCCGCTCTTTGTACAAGACGTGAGCTCTGTTTATTTTGATTTCCAAAAATGGCCAGTTTTGCTTCATTACCTTTCCTAAAAAGCACACATTTTAACTTTAGGTTATTAATGTTACAAAGCAACTTGAGTATTCTGACCCATACCCAGCTTGATTCTTTAGCCAAAAATGTTTGTGGTTATTTCAGTAACACATTCACAAATTCCGGCAAGAAGATGTCCTGTTTAAAGCTCTGTGTATTGTTTAATTTTCAATTTGTGGCACCTTTCTGCAGGTATTTATTTGTAAATGGTTATTGCTAGAATGGATACTCCAAAATATGGTGAGACACTTCGTGACACAAAAACAGGTACAGGTAGATAAACGACACCCTATTTAATTAGGCAGAGATAAGCTGCTGGGTCAGGCACTGATCTCTAGTGATTAGGTCTAAGCGCCGGCTCGAAATGGTTAGCTTTCATAAATTGTTCTGGTTACACCATAATTAAACTTGGTAAACCTTTGGTAAGACTTTAATACTAGGTATACCTATCGATAGAGTGCCAACGAGCAAATAATTTGTGGTATAATAAGGGTTTATTAATACAGCATGACGGGTCTTTGGTTCTCTTCTGATGCAAACATTTCCAAGAGAAATTTATAACGTTTTTACCAGTCGGTAACATGACACTCCATGGGAGCAAGGCTGCTTTCGTTCGTCACGCAATCCAGTAGGATATTGAGAGTACGCTGATCGAGAGCATTGTCAGCCAGTTTGATTATTAATCACTATACATCAGTCTGGACAAGGGTATGTAAATTTTAAGGAATGCGAGGACTGAGAGAGTTTATGTTACTAGGGACTGGGGATTGTTTTGTTTCATCGCTGTTATGTGAAGCCGAAGGGAGACGTCTTGTTGCGTTCGCTCTAGCTTTGTACAAGACGTGAACTTTACGCCATCCTAGGCTGTAAAAATCCATCATAAATAGCTTTAGGAGGTGAATTGGCAGCTTGAATATTTCTGCCAAACGGATCGTTTTTATCGGTTTCGTGAAAGTGGTACTATGACGAAAATCGCATCTTTCCTATTGAAGCCATTATAAAACCTAAACAAGTAGTCTGTATGAGAAGAAAAATGCCGTTTACTTTTTTCAAATATCTCTTTTCGTTCCAGAGATATTCAAGTTTTCAAAATATGCAAATTAGTCAAGTGATGACGTCATCCACTCAACCAAATTTTGATCAAATATGATGAAAAAAGATATCTCAGCCAATTTGTGACAGAAATGTTTGATTCTTTGCAGTAACGTTCAACTAACTGTGCTCCACAATAAGAGCTGAAAAGTTTTGTTACCATGGCAACAAACTGGGTTCCAGACCTCACCAATATTAAAGGCATTTCTGGCTATACTTTTAGCGTTCTGTTTTCATACTTGCAAATGGTGCTTTGTATGTATGATCCAGCAGGCATATAAATTTGTTAGATTCAGTTAGTGGCCCTGTTTAGTGTTTTTTTTTTAGCTGAAAATCACTAATACATTGAAATCAAGTGGGTGGGGACTGGAACTGAGTGAGTTGTCATGGGAACAGAATTTTTATAGCCGCAGGTGTGTTTCCTATAGAACTATTAGCCTGCCAAGTTTCAATGGTCTGCGCTGCAAAATGGCCAAGATAGCTCTATTTATGTACTTGAGATAATATTGGGTTGAGTGTATGACGTCATCAGTCATCTCATTTGCATATTTTACACATTTTTCTTAAATATCTCCGGAACTAATGCAGATATTTGCAAACGGTGAACGGCGTTTTGATTCTTTCATGGAATTCTATGTGATACACCTAAAATATCAAGGGGTAAAAATTTGATCATAGTACCACTTTAACTGTAAAAGTAATTTGCTAATTTTGAAGTAAACTTAAGGGGAATTGAATGAATAAACTGGCGACAAAACCGGATAAAGGTTGTTATCGTGCTTGTCAATTAAGGATCATTTTACCATGTATAAGAAGACCTGGTATAAAAGAATCTGACTAGTTTGCAGCTGATTGTCCTGTCACACTGTAAGAATGTTTTACACACTGGTCCCGGCCTTTGGTCAACCTCTAATGCCCGATGCTCCGAAACCTTTATACTAATTTTGGAGCCATGGCCCCATATCCGACGTGCAGGACATTAGCGACACAATGGCATCGTCATGTAGCGCCTATTTTACAGCACTACAAGGGTCTGAGTTATTGTCAAATGAGCAGTAAGTCATCTTCTAATTCAACTATCTTGTTGCAAGTTCTGTTTGTTGTTCGACGCATGGAGACTGGTGCCAAATTGTAACCAGTCTTCAGTACAAACACGGACAAAATGAGGAATGATTGCAAGATATTTTACATTATTTTGCTTCAGAAAACTTTACTTAACTGTTACGATATCACTATATATTATGATTAATTGAGTTTGTAATAACTGTGTAGCCAGTAGTCGTATAAGTTTAATTTCAAGTCCCACATCAGGCTTGGCCAAAAGCGTTTTCATGACTCATAGCACAGTAATTTTATTTTCCTTTTATTTTGTTTACACGAAATCACTATTTCAAATTTATGAAACATTCTCTTTCCCTTAAAAATTATCTAGGCTGGGAAAAAAACTGATTTTACAGTGATTTTTAAGTCAAAATTAGGTTTATGCAAATGAGGTCATTTTGCAAAAGTGTTGCATAATAATGATGCCAGGAAAGCAGCAAATCTTAATGACCCAAATTTTTCTATACTGTTTTGGATTATAGATGCCCTTAGGTAACTCATGACGTGTGTCTTGATTCTTAATAGGATTACAGGTAAAAATTATGATTTTTTGAAGTTGGGCTATTTTTCGTGTTTTCAGGGGGGTCGAAATTTGAGTAAATTTAGTGTCATGTATATCTCCTCCCAATAATTATATTCCCTAAAGCCATAAACCATTTAAAAGTAGGTTCTTAGTACAAACATCCTATACCATTATATATGCTGTGAGCTTTCTACATTTATTGTAATGGTACTCGAAAGTTACCTCTCATATGGGTGTTTTTTTGTACTCTGAGACCCCAAAATAGGACCTCCCCCTGAAAAAGTGAAAGGAAGATAGAACGAAGACAAATAAAACTGGATCTAGTAATAGCTCATCAAGGTCAATGTCCTCACCAAGTTTCATTGAATTTGGCCGACCCCCGTTTCCAAGGTCTGACACGCTTTCTCAGTCAGGGCCTTTAAGGTCTTAGATTGCTCCCATTTGTTTCACGATGTCCAAGTAACAACAGACAATTTAGAAGAACGCATTATTTATCTAAGAGCACTTTGTTGGGCCTCCTATAGGAAAACTGTTCAAATATAAAGTGAAAATGGTGATTCAGAATAACGGCAACCCCTAAGATCCTAGCTGCTGAGTGCAACAAAATTTTCCCAGCTGGGAAAAGTGCTTGCTACTGTCATGTGATGCAGTGATCTGGAAAAAAACCGGATTAAAATATCTAGGAAAGATACAGTTTAACAAGGTGGACCAAACTGCAGCTGTACTGCAAACCTAGAAAATGGGGAATTCCGGGAAAAGGACCGTACAAACATAATCCTGAGATGTCGCAGAAACTTTTCAAACCCCGATATGCATCAGATACCTCAGGAAGGAAAACGTAGGGGTGTGTACTCCACACTTTTTGACCCAAGGCGATCAAAATTGCGTAAATTAGACGTAGAATTGTCGGAATGTTAAAACAAAATTACAAATAGTGAACCCGTCTGTTCCATTTTCAAAGATGATCCCTGTGTGAATAAAATTGTGCTAACCGACCACAATAGTGGGAGAAGTTGCCAAGGGTTTCCTTACTTCATGTACAACTTTAAGTGCCCCTGTGATAACAAAAAAATCATTTTTTTTCTTGAGATTCAGAAAGTGTGTCTGCTTAACACTCTACTGGCAAAATTCTGACCTTTCATTTTTATCCAAAGGCTGTTTACTTTGAGTGTAAGTTTTGGATTTCACGATCCCCCATTACTTACGTTCAAAACCTGACCGATCTGACCTCATAGGGTTGGATCCGGGAAAAGTGATGTCAAAGGCTCACGAGCTTAAAAATTTCAGCGTGTGAAACGCAGCTTATTATGTATGCAAAGTGCGAGTTTAAAAGTGTGAAAGCCCAAAACTCCCGTGCTGCATATTAATTCTGCAGCGTACACACGCATGCATTCTTACACTAGTGGAGCATTGGACGTCATTTTCTCCTTGATCCAGCTCTCTCAAGAACTTAAATTTAGTAAATGGCGGATCATTAAATAGGAAAGTTCCAGTTCAAATAAACAGGTGCCTTTTTTAATCAAGGATCAAAACTTGGGTCACTTAGTGTTTAATTAACATAGTTTTGAATCAAAAAAAAAAACAATTATTTATTTTTTAACACAGGGGCGCTTAAAGAGTTTGGAACTAGCATTCAGCCTAGGGCCATCAGTGGTGCCGCATCAAGTTCCATGTCAAGCTGTGAAAGTGAACTTAGTAATGTGGTCGAGAGAAGGGAGGACTTGAGACATCATGAAGCATCTGTTACTCAGATAATATCACCAGAGAATGAACATCCAATATCTCTTTCTGAAATAAACAAGAGGTGTGAGAGAATAAAGAGAAGTCTTTTCAAAAGTGAAGAAGAAATTGTTGAGATAGAGTCTCAAACAAGACAACAGTCTGCTTGCCAGAATGGTATAAGCACACGTTCGGAAGGGTGACAGCATCAAAGAGTTTCAGGGTAGGATGCAATCACAAAGCAGATACATCACCAACAAAAATTATCAAAGAAGCACTACAGTATAACAAAGACTATCAGTCACAAGCTATGAAAGATGGCTTACACAATGAGCAACTAGTAATAGACAAGTACACTGACCTAATGCATCAACAGGGACATACAAGAGTGCATGTAGCAAAATGTGGATTTTTTGTTGAAAAGGAAACGGGAATTTTGGGGGCATCCCTAGACGGTCTGGTAACAGACCCAAGTAAGTGAAATCCTCATGGAATCATTGAAGCTAAGAATGTCATTGTTAAAGGATGGCGAGATCCTGAAAGATGTGGTTATACGGCAATCTTTATGTAAAATGTCTGATACTGGTTTGAAAGTAAACAAGAGTCATAGGTACTTTTATCGAGTACAACAACAACTCTTTGTTATGAACAGACTTTTGGGTGTCCTTGCTATACTTGGAAGTAACGGAGAATTTTTTCATGAGGAAATTGCCTTTCAGCCAGAATGTTGGAAGGAGAAGCTGATGAACATTGAAAAATTTTTTGATAAATGTATTATATATGAGTTGGCTTACCCAAGGATCAGAGATGGCCTTACAAGATGTAATTATGGCAAAGCCAGACTGAATAATGTATTATTAAAGTACTAATACATTTTTGCAGCATCTGCTAAGAGAGAATGCCAACTTCTGTTAGCTTTTCTCAGGTAATAGAATGTTGAATGAATTACAAATTACAGTTTAAAAAGATTGGGAATGTATAAAATCATGGTTAAACCTCGATAATTCAATTGTACTTTAATGTTGTTACCAAAATACTGCATGAAAAGCCCTTCTTTGTCACACACTAAATGAAACTTGAAGCCATGTACTGCATAATTTCAATATGGTGGGAAACACCATACGTTTAATCATCACTGATGAAATTCAAAAATCCTGTAATTTGTTTACAGTTACTACCAAATGTCAAATTAAATCTTAGGTGTCAGTAGTTAATTGTAAGATAACTGTAACCGAAGTTACGCGTTGTCGTGTACCAAAACATTTATTAACTTTAACACTCGTACGGTAGTACATATAAACCAGAAAAAAAGTAGGAAAATTAGTAATAGAAAATAATAGCTAACCAAAAAAAACAAACAAGAAGGAACGGATAAAACGAAGAAAGGTTTACCTTAACGGTGTCCTGACTTCATGAAATAAAAAAAACTTGCTGCTTCAAAACTTAAAAGTGGCGTAAAAAAAACCAAGACCTAGGTCCTATTTATTCTAAAAAGGCTTGACAAGTGATTACGTAACAACACGAAGTACCGAAAAAAAAGCGTTCCTACAAACAATAAAGCGGACAATAACGAATACTAACGACTAATGAACTAGTGCTAATAACAAAAATAGAGGAACAGTTAATTAAAAGAAAACAAAGGGAAACGAACCAAAAAACCTAATTTGAATGTTTCGCGGTAACATGCCGGCCTCGAAAGGCACTTGTCCTTCCCTTTCTATAACAAAGAAGCGAAACTCGAACAAGACCTATGGAGGATTTCCTTATACGTACACTCTTCCTAACTAGGCAATATAAAGCACAATAGAAAATTAATGCCGCAATCTTTAAACAATGTTCGGGCATTAGTTCTAGTAAGGGTACTTCATCCATCTGAACCTCTTTCTTCATTTGCCGTAGTGGTGATTTCAAACACTGGCCGCTTCTAGTAGACATAGTTTCCTGATATTTCTCGTCAAGATACATCTGGCTGTTCTAACCGTGGCTTGGCGAACATCCCCATTGCGGTCCGCCATGACTTCTTCCACAATACCCATTGGCCACTGTCCTCGTGGACTATGTTGATCAGTAATGAGGACTAGATCTCCCCCTGCCAAATTTCTGTGAGGACAAAATCACTTCTGTCTTTCTTGCAGTGATAGCAAATATTCGTCTGCCCATCTCCTCCAGAAGATATTACTTAGATATTGAGCTTGCCTCCAGCACCGTGTGTACTTATCTGCAGATGCAGTAGAGAAGTCTCCTGGGGCGAGACAGTGATTACGGTGAGACAACAGAAGATGGTTCGGGGTTATAGGTTCTAGGTCCTTTGGATCTTCACTAATTTTCGTGAGTGGACGGTCGTTCAGGATTTTTTCTACTTCCGTCATGATCGTGAGAAGTGTCTCGTCGTTCACGATCTGTGTCCTAAGCAGGGCGCGCACATTCTACGAACAGATCGAATCATCCTCTCCCAGGCGCCTCCTCGGTGACTGGCGTAAGGAGGATTGAAATACAATTGGACATCGCGTCTGCGCATGCTCTCGGTGATGCGAGACTGATTCCACGTCTCAAGTGCTCTTTTTACTTCACATTCTGCTCCTCCAAAGTTAGTGCCGTTGTCACTGTAGACTCCAGCCGGGGCTCCACGTCTGCTCACAAATCTGGTAAACGCCAACAAAAGGGAATCGGTGGACAAGTCTTGCGACACTTCAATATGGATTGCTGTCATGGTTAGACACGTAAAGATACATCCATATCTTTTCACTCGGCTTCTCTTCAACTTGACAGGTATAGGGCCAAAACAGTCGATGCCGACCGACGTAAAGGGGGGATCTCTTGGCGTAATGCGTGCTATAGGTAGCGGAGCCATGATTTGGTTTTCAGGCTTTGCGTTCCACCTTCTGCACTTGATGCACTTGCTGTTAACTCGTCTTACAGCTGTGCCTCCTTTCAAGATCCAGAACTTCTTTCTTATGGCAGCTAATCCTTGAGTTGCGCCAACATGACCCAGTTGATGATAATGGTGGATAATTAAATCGGTTACGTAATGCTTGTTTGAAAGGACAATTGGGTGTTTTGAAGCATAAGCGGATCGTACAGTGAAGACATAACCGATGAGATCCTTCTTCTTGTGTTCGCAGTCACATCCCGAATGGTTCTGAAACTAAAATTGTCCTGTTCTGTGTCCCACTGCATACCTAAAGCGCGGTAAATTGGTAGCTTTTCCAAATCTAAATTGAGACTCTTCACAGAGGGTGCCCGATCAGATTTTGGGACTGATGCTAAGACTTCTCGACGATTACTCAACCACTTCGTTAACCGGAAGCCTCCTCTTCTCAATAATGCCGGCAGCTGGTCAACTAACTGCACTGCTTCCTCTGTGGAGGCAACTGACTTGAGACAATCATCTACGTATAAGTTTCTGTTGACGGTGTCAATGGTTTCTGCGTTGCAGTACTTTCTGTTATCTTCTGCGGTCTTCTTCAAAGAAAAGCTTGAGCAACTAGGAGACGATCTAGCTCCAAACAGGTGAACAAGCATCTGATGGTCTTCTGGTTTCTTCGAGAAATCGCCTCCAGGCTACAAAAGAAACGAAAGGGCATGCGTGTCTTGAGGGGAAACCCTTGCTTGATGGAACATCTCTTCAATATCAGCAGAGATACCAATTCGCTCTTGACGAAAGCGAAGTACGACTCCTACAAGACTGTTAGTTAAGTCGGGTCCCTGAAGCAGTTGATCGTTTAGTGACGTGTTTCGAAACCTCGCTGCGCAATAAAAAACAACTCTTACTTTGTCCGGCTTCTGAGGATGGACCACAGGATGGTGAGGAAGATACCACACAGGACTTTCAACTTGACCATCGGATATTTTATGCGCATGGCCCAGGGAGATGTACTCTTCTACCGTCTCCTCATACTTTCTGTTGAGGTCTACATCTTTCTCGAGGCGCCTCTTCAGAAGGGTTAACATCATGTTAGGGATGTTTTAATTTGACAGGGAATTTTATATTTTAACACTCCAAAATACTGATATTTCCAGCAAAGGCTATATTTGTCTGTAAAAACAATTTTACTTAAAGAAAAGCAAGATACTTTACCAGGGTTTAAAAAGCTATTAAATGTTGTGGATAAGCCGTAAAATCTCGCACGTCGTAAAATGTAAACAAAGGGCCTGAAAGAACTGAAATGCGAATGTCAACTTTTTTCTCCTTGTATCTTTAAAGATCTCCTATACCCTAACAAAGGATTGGGTTGGATATTCTGGTGCATGAAGATTAATGCCAGATTCGTATTCGTTTTCTGAAGGACCGACGTACTAGTAGCGAGCAATTTTCGCAAGTTCGCCTGAAGTATGATTGAATTCTATGGTGCGATGTTAACCAGAATATTAAAATGGACAACGCGACGCTGTTAGACGTTTGAACAGCCTTGAAATAATTTAAATGTCACAGCCGGTATACCTCGCTTTGACCTCCATTGTCCAGTCGAGATGTGGTCTTTTCGGGGTTTTCCAACGGCTGTGGTAAGTCATCCTGAATGAAAGAAATAAAAATCTTACAAAAGTTGTCATCACAAATTGATGTAGACTGTGTGGAATCAGGCGGAGCGTGCTTCACTGAGAGGAACAAATTCCGCTCTAAAATAACATTTTCTAACCTGTAATTCCTTTTCTGTTGATTGCTTTGGTGAGACGGTAAAACTGAGACCGCGACGCCTCAAATTCGCTAGTCCCGTGTCAACCTCCTTCACACTCTTCAAGGGTCGAGATGCAGACGGCGACTCTCTGATGCATCTTTTCATCCTTTCCGAGTTTTCAAATGAACTTTGACTCTGTGCTATTAGGGTCTTAAATACTACATAATTTTTCTGCCGTCCTTCACAAGACCTACATAACAGATGTGGCATTAATTGGTGGCATGGCAAACTGTTGAAGATATCCCCAGCCGCGGCAAGGAGAGCACGATTTACCTTTGCGAAGAGGTTTTTGCAGTGTGCAGCGTCTTTCACCGAGTCACATAGCCTACAGGAACTTGTATTTATGTCTGCATACGATGCATATTTTTTTTCGGCGTGTTGAATTGACCTCCACTTGACATTGTCACGCCGCAGCTGATCGCAAACCTTTTTTTTTTGTCATCTCCAAGATTCTTGGAGACATGTGACCAGCGTGTGCCAGGGTCTCTCCTTGCTCGCCTCAGGGGGTGGTAGGATGAGAGACCCTGGGAACGAGGTTAACCCATTTTTTCAAGTGTGACACGTTTTTCAAAGTGTGACCTAAATTTTTCAAGCGTGACCCCTTTTTCAAAGTATGACCCATTATTTAAGTGTGACCCTAGCCTGAAATTCAGCCGTCTCCTCCTCTCGCTAAGTCTCGGGAGAGAGACGTCTGAAGGCACTGGGCGATAATGTTGTCCGGTGACGTCACTACCCAAAAACCTGGTAGTGGTTCTGATTGGTTGCTGTGTTAATTTACTCGCCCGACGCGAACAATTTAAATTAAATTTTATTGCCAAACTTCGCGAGTTCACTGAAGTTAGCGGAAGGAAATCGCGAGCTAACGCCACAAGACTTAAGCCGTTTCTGGTGTATGTTGACATTTGGGGTTCAAAACCTCCATCTGCATGAAATAAAGGCACTTGCAGAATTTCTTAGTGGAAGCGATGTATTCGTAAACTTGCCTATGGGATATGGAAAGTTTAATATATCAGATGGCTCCACTCGTGGCGATAGAACTTTCAAAGCAGCACAGCCATTTTCCAAAGGAAAGCATAGTCGTATGCAAAATTTACCTGAAAAAAAGTCTGACACCTTGCAGCAGTCCACTCGTAAAAAGTATCATTTTACTTTCGATATGTACGGCTAGCTAGCTCACTAAATACATTGGCATTAAACACTCCTTGAAATCTTTCAATGACGTTTGTCGGGAATTTTCAACGACCATTCGCATGCATGAATGACCCCGAAATCAAGCAAATCTGCACGAGCGAACAAATTATTTCTGCACGTATTTTTCTTGAGGCTATGGACTGGATGTATACTTAAATCTATAAAACTTATTACTTTACAAAATTATAAAGTTTCTTAGACGTTTTGTTCAGTCCATAGCCCGAAGACAAATACGTTAGAAATAGTTTTGTTCCCGTGTAGATTTGTTTGTTCTCGAAGTCATTCATGCATGCGAATGACCGTTGAAAAACCCGATCCGCCCGTCTTCAGTCACAAATTTCAAGGAATATTTCATTCCAGTGTATTTGGTTAGCTTACCGAGCATACTGAAAGTATAATGATAATTTTTACGAGAGGACTGCTGCAAAGTTCGAAAGAGATTTTTGTAGATTTTGCATACGGTCGGTAAGGAGGCGGAGATGATTGATATCCACCAAAACTTGGTTTTGTCTAGACGCTTTTGCGGTGAATGTCGCGTGTGAAATTTCATAAATTACCACATTTGACTCGTGACGTCACCGGACAGCATTATCGGCCAGTGCTTTCAGACGTCTCTCTCCCGAGACTTAGCGAGAAGAAGAGACGGCTGAAATTCAGGCTAGTGTGACCCATTTTTCACAGTGCGACCCATTTTTAACTTGGAAAATATTATTTTCCAAGTTGTAGGTGTGGAGCGCCATTCACTCCATCACTCCATCACTCCTTCACTTCCCGTTAGACATTTGGAAACCCGGGGGGAACTTCCATGTGAAAAAGCCGCAAGGAATGCTCTTCGAAAAATTTGAATTTAACTCCTACGGGAGACTTATGTGGACGTTGCCTGAACTTCATTATACCATTAAAAGTTACCACTTAAAACAGAACAGGTTCGATTTCTAGCTATTGTTCAAGAGAGGATCCCGTGGGAACGTTTCTTTTAATTATTATCTCTTCTAGTGCACCCTAAACGATACTTTGACAGATAGAAACGCTGATGTTTTATCGTCAACACCGTTAGTGAGACCAGAATCCTTGATTTGTACCCGAGACGATGAAAATTTGTCATCCTTTGCATATAAGAGTTCCCACCCCCCCCCCCCCCCTCCGGGGGGTTTGAAAATCAGGCGTTTTAGGTCGTTTCATGGTCGCTTGCACTGTGTCAAGTTAGTTATTCTTTGAATTCTGGCCTAAGTACTCAATATCTTATCGCAGAAATGCTCTACATTGAATAAATTCTCGCACGAACGCTTTTATAAACTGAAGCTACCTGTAATTATAGAAGTTTCTTAGCTCATTTACCGAAAGTGCCCGCTGATACAGGTTTAACCATACTCGATTGCCGAAAACGAAAAATAACAAACTGATCATGAAAGTCACAAAATTGACAAGCTGTATGAATTTTCGAATGACTCAAGTCGTGATTTATTGTTTTTAAAGGTCAACAGTCAAGAGAACTAAGGAGGATTCGAACGATGTGTCCCGCTGTTTATTTATACGACTAGTAGTTTCCATGAAGTTTATGTCGAAGATGTTTTTATGTCATTTAGGAAGTATTGTAGAGGGATAGTGTACATGAGCTACTAGATTAGAGTATTTTGCCAAGGGCTACTGCTTAAAAACTCTTCTGTTTTATAAAAACGTACTGAAGGCGACACAATCAACTGTTTACTCATGCGAAAACCTTTCATCGAGTACTCACTGTTGACCGCGACCGCATCAGGTCACGATTAATTTATCACAATAGGATAATTTTTATCTGTTTGATGTTCACTGGAATGCTCCTCCGTTAAACTGACGAAACTGCTTGTTAGATGTTTTTAAAATGCTCCTTGAAAATCGTTTTCTTTACGTTCACTTACCGTTCGAAAGACTATACTGTTTGTGACATTCTGAAAGCTCATCCGCTGTCACGCTGTTACTCCATGCTGATTGGGTAATGCTAAAGAATGCATCCAATCAGCGTGCAGCAAACAGCGTGACTCCTTGTCACACGAAATCTCGGCCGCGGATGCTGGTCGCTTCGAAAGCTGCATTTCTCGAAAATTATTTGGCGGTTAGCGTGGTTAGCACTTGGATTTTAAATGGATCTTCGATTGAATGCCACGAGAAGAAGCATCAACCTTTCAGTTCATCTTGTTTTCGATTTGGAAGCTAGGCGATTCAAATTTCTGGGTGAAAATCTGCTTGGCGCTTCAAGGTGAAAGTCTTGGAGCCTTCGATCAATTTTCCAAGTTGAGTGGCTCATAGCCACTTTGATTTCAAGTGTGACCCATTTTTCAAAGCCAGTTTGTTTATTTAACTTTCACATTGAATTGGCTTACGAGCCGTCTACAAATCATTTGCAAAAAATCTAACAAGCGGACGAGCGAGAAACTCAGATACTAGACAAAAAGAAAGATGTATTAAAGAACAGATATAATTCGAACTGCTCTTTGTTAGTTGCATTTAGTTTACCAGTTAAATTCTCTAAAAGTGTTTCGTCGGTGTGAGATTTCGCGCAAAGTTTGAAGTTATACTACAAAAACAATTTGTGTCGATAGTTCCAAATCCCTCGAAATCGGATTTTTCTTCCGTAAATTGAATTGCAGATAACAAGGAAATTCGTCATAATTCGCATAAAGTTTGAAATACTCCTTTGGCATCTCGTTTATTTGGATGGCTTATATTTACTGAGTAATCGTACGTAGCGTAGAACCCATGTGACGACTGGGTGACTGGCAGGGATCCAAATGTTGCGGCGTTTTCGTTGAGGACAAAAAACTTGACTCTAATTTGCATATATGGCGACTGTAACGCGATACTTCTGTTTACATCTCACTTCTGTCACTTCTGTTCTGCTTTCGAGATGCGTTTGCTCGTACACTCTTTTCTTTTATAAGAATGTCGTTTTTCCGGCCCAGGCTGAATATTCTTATTTTTCTGCCGATTTTTGGCTGAAAATATTCTTGTATTTTTCCTACATTATAGCTTATGACATTTCCGTTTTAGAATTTATTGGTGGATCAATTACAAGTGTTTGGTATCTGGATCTGTATCGCGTTACATTGTGCATGTGCTCCACTGCTTTTCGTTGCAGTCAGCAAGGCCAAGATGTCACGCCAAACAGCACTTGGCCGTTTTGGCTTTGAAAAAAGCATTTCGCACAGAAATATAGCGTGATGGAAACGAAAGTACCCGATTTTGTTTCAACTATGTCAAGGACAATTGAGTGTCATCACTTAAAACTGTAATCATAAAACTGTATTGTATTTATTCTTAAAATACGCTTAAAATTTGCAAATTTCAGCCTAGATATTGTTATAAATATATTCTTATATAAAAAAGAGTTTACATCCAGACAATTGGTTTGTTTCAGTATCAGACTAGAACAATAGAGTGGTTGGTTATTTTTTTCCAGAGTGCACTTCGCGAGAGTATTTTGTAAAGAATATATCATGTGATAGAATGAGTTAAACAGAATGTGTTGGTTTGGTTAACTTAGTTGATTCTTTGGATCATAATTATGATAATATGCTGTAAGTGTCTAGAACAGTATGAGTGACATAGTTTACAAAAAAATATAAAATTTTAGTTCATACAATAACGTTCAATATTATTGTTTCCAATCAGTAGAAATAAGAGAAACCGGGGGCAGCTTTAGTGATAACTAATACTAGTTATAGTGAATTATGTCTAGCGCTTGTCCTAAGTTTGAAAACTGTAGAAAACATTGCTAAGGAAGCCATTGAACCGCGCGTAATTAGCGTCAAAATCACGTGGGTATCCAATTACAGGTGTCCGATTACAAAAAGTTTAAATCGGACAGCTATAATTGGACACCCACGTGATTGCACGCCGATTACGTGACAAATAGGCGCGCGGAGAACCAATCACGATTGAACATTTCGTTATAGATACGATTAGAACAGTTATAGAACTGTTGCGGTTTTGATATTTTTCAAGAGTGTCATACACCAAACTTGAAAACTACATTTCAGTCTCATCACGCAAACCAAAAAATCTTATTACTTTGACTTTTTACAAAACAGGCTCTTCATTTTGTATATCAGATCACGTCAGTTCACATTTCCAAGACTTCTGCCGTCATGGCTGTTCAAGAAAGCTGTCGTGTGGGTCAAAAGATGACTTATCTTTCAAGTTTTGTTAAATGAACAGTCAATTTCAATTTCAATATGTCTGAGTTTGAGTAATAATTGACTAATAGTTATGATAGCACAGCTCAGATGTTTTTGCTACTTTAGTTGATATGACTCACACTAGTGCACTAAAGGTAACCCTATGGACACTCGCATGAATGACTTTTTACTTCAACAACAACAACAATCAGGAGCCCATGGGCTCCTGCAATAATTTATTGGTAGTCCCATATTTTGACGGGAAAACTAACAGTCACAAAACTACGAAAAATATACTTAAATATTAAGCAATTTGAATCACTGAAGTTGTAAAAACAAACTAATCAATCAAAAAAATTCTTAAATGTCATTCGAGGTGCAGAATCGGTCATCATCAGTATTCAAAGACTTTGTTCTATGTAAATATATCTGTTGAAACTGCAACCTTTCTGTTGACGCTCGCAAACCGTGTCCATTTAACATGTTTATAAATGCCTTTGACTGGTTATTGTACGCATGATTCGCATGGGGAGAGATTTTCAATTTCTCGTATTTTACAGTTACATTTTAATATAACTGTAAAAAAGGTGCAACTTCGCACGCACAAGGTCGCAAATTAAAGTTCTAGAGTGAAACAAGCAGTCGAAACAGTAACAGTGATAGTTATCATAAGCGGAGAACATAAAAAACAATTCTGTCTCTTTTTAAAGCCCTAATTAAGTTACTTTCAACTGCCTAATAGAAGCTCTAAACTTCTCTCAACTGTTACCACTCAAGCGTTCCCCGATATATTACGAATTTCTTGAAGGCACTAAAGGAACAGCAGAAAATGCAATAATGCTCGTCAAACGTCACAAAATCACAATATCACAACTGAAACTGTAACAAATAATTATAATCATTATCACATAGACGTGTTGTGGAGCCAAAAATAAATATGTTTTTGAAAATCTTGTTTTTATAGGAAAGCTTAGTTTTGGCAAGCCAAGGTTAACGCACATATGTGGAGCACCTTTTCCGTTAACCGTGAAAACGTTTTATTCTTGGGTCTTTCGTTTTGTCGTTCACCTGTGATAATGTTTGTGTCGTTCTTGCGACCTTGGTTTCTACCTCCCCTAGATAGATCCAAGGTTACTTGTTGCTAAAGATTATTCTATTTTCCTGGTTTTTAATTGGTTAATCTCTGCTTGCCTTATCAAGTCAGCTGCTTTCATTAAGGATTTACATCCGAGTACTTTGTTTTGTACCACCTGCGTTAATCTTGACCTTAGTCTCGGGCGTAGCTGGAGTTAATCTAAAAATGAGTACATTATAAAGATTGAGGAGTTGTACCAGTGGTAGTTCTAGTATTTGTTCCAGTAGTTGTATCAGTAGGCAACTGCTGTTAACGTTGTAACGCTGTAGAGGACTACAAGATTAAACTGCGAAAAGCCACTTCATAGTCTCGGTTCCTCTTGTTAAGCAAGCGAGTGCCAGTGAAGTCTCCTACAAGCTTGGTGGAGAGCCCGGGCATCGATCCCGGTACCTCTTTGCTGGGAAGAACTTGTAAGTGGAACAATGTCTTCGTTAAAGCTTAAGGCTACCATCATTGCAAGTTAGTTTAGTTTTCCTCTTAGGCAACAGCTTAGCTTTGTATGTAACAGTTAGCACACAAGTTTAGTTTTCAGTTAGTTTATCTTTATGATTGTGTGCATTTCATTGGAATCGTTCATTTTCTGTTTCAATTGAGAAATCCGGCTCTGTGTGGCTAACCTAAATTTTTAATCCTGCCGGTGATAACCAGTCAGAAAACTCGAGCCCTGGCCGAGCAAGAGCACGAAATTAATTCAGAATCTGGGAGCACTTTCATATGGCCTGACCTCCCTCCTGCTGAACCACAAAAGCGATCTTTGTTTCAGTCGCTTAGGGCTTTGAGGAGGTCGACTAATACACCGAGGACAGAATCGGAAGCGCCCACTGTAGTACCTGAAAGTATTATTCCCACCCCAAGTGAGTGTTCAGAACTTTCTTTTTGTGTTGGCGGTCACTCCGACTTTGAAGGCGACGTTTACGAAGACGTCGTATGTAATTACGAAAACGGTTAATACAGTGAGGAAAACGTAGAAACAAGTTCGGAAAACAGTGATCAGGACTCTGAGTTTGAGGAATCCGATTCAAGTAGTATTGATCGATTTGCATTAGTTCTTTCTGACGACATGAATGATCAAGTTTCTCAGTAATGTGAGGCAGTAGAGAGAATGAGAGCCACTTTTAATTCACAACCAAGTGGAACTACTACTGTAAAGCTTTCAGTTGCTTTTCCTGTTTTTGGAGTAGATGAGTGCGAAGATGTTCATGAGTTTGTAAGCAATTATAAGCGTGCGGCGCGTTTGAATGGATGGAGCGAAGTTAATCTAGCCCTAGGACTTCCATTATATCTCAAAGGTGATGCTAGGGCTTGGTTTAAAACCTTAGAGTCACCAGACGAGATGTCATTTGATGAATTATCCGCTGCACTTATACATCATTTCGCTTCAGGGGCTAGTGAGTGGCGTGTTAGACAGGCGTTAGGTGTATGTATACGTAATTGTATACAAAGACGTCAACTCGAGAAAGAATCGGTTGCAGACTATTCTTACAGAAAATTTTGCTAAGCTAAAAGAGTCTGTTTTGTCTTCTTCTAAAAAGACTCCAGCTGTCGATGTTAAACAAATTTCAGCTCAAATTGTTGATGAATTAACTAAAGCTGCTGCATCTAAAGATAAACAAATTGTAGCAGCCGCAAGCGATCAGCAAGGTTTAAATGTTGACAAAACGGATATTAAGCAAATGATCAGGGCAGAAATTCAGCAACTAATTGGCGGCAATCAGCCCGATTCTGATCGATTTCAACCACAAAAAGGCCCTGTTTTCCAAGCAAGAGGATTTCGTTCTCGTACAGGCGATCCCATGTGCTTTAATTGTGGAAGGAGAGGCCACACATACTATAATTGTCGCGCGAATCCTGACCCACGAGTCCCGCGTTACAATCGCTTTAGACGAAGTAATTTTTCACGCCAGGTTCAGGGTCAAGGGAAGTTCGTTAGAGACTCTGAGCAGGGAAACTAAATAGTGCCCCTGTCTCGAATCGAATTAAACCCGTGATAGGGGCCTCAGACAGTTTAGAAAATAAGCAAGAAAGTTTAGCCAGTTCTCGCCCAACTGAAAAAAATGCCTTCAGTAAGTTGAGTTCTGAAGACCTTCTTCGAAATAAAAAATGTTTTTCTGAACCTGCTGAGAGCAATTCTGATTTTGTTGATGGAATTTCGTCAAAGCAATCTTCTGAACATTGTTTACCTAGTTGTGCGAAAGGAAATGGCGCTCAGTCAAAACAATACACTTGTTTTCAGAATAATATTATTAGTATTGTTAACATTGTTATAGCCATTGTAATTAAACTACTTATGCTGTTAGACGTGGTCGTAACAGGAATTTTGGCAGTAGTTGGTAAGCGTTCTTCAGATTTTCGGGAAGTAATTTCGCATTCTCAGTCCACTGTAGGTTCACTAGGTTCAACAACCAGTAAATATCCTGCGGAACGTTCGTACCAAATTGTAAGGGTCACCGGTTCTTAGGTTTTTGAAGTCACACCTGTGGAAGAAGTTGAAGTAAATTTTGCTGATTATTTTTACGATGAACAAGTTGTTATTGCGGATGTTTCTTTAAAAAGTGTTAATTCTACAAAAGAAATTGGTTGCCATCGCGAAGTAAATAATAAGCAACTTAATAGCCAAGTGGAATTTACTTCTTCTTGTTTAGATGATGTGGGCTGTGTTTCAGGTCACGCAAAAATCGCCCAAACTGTCACTGGAACCAGCTTATCTAAAGACAAACCGGATAGTATTCCTGTAGTAACTGAAGTACCTAATATTTTGACAAGCGCAGTCGATAGTATTTGTTTTCCTTTTCCAGCTGATAGCTCAATGATTTTAATTAATATAGAAAACTATGAGTTTCAATGTCTTGTTGATACCGGAACAGCTATTACGGCTGTGAATGCTTTTGTGTGGAATAAGTACCTGCGACAAGCTTACCCTAGCCTAGATAATTCTGACTCAGGAGGTATTTCGTCAGTGAATGGTGGTTTTCTAAATTCTCTGGGGAAAACCACAATGCGATTTGAAATTCAGTCTGAAGTATTTCCTTTTGAAGCCCACATTATTGAAAATTTAACCTATGACGTTATTCTCGGAAGGGATTTTCTGCAAACATTTAACTCTAAAATTGATTTTGACAATGGAATTATCAAGTTTATTTCAGAGAAAACCCCTTTACAAACCACAAGTCATTTATGTTCTGTTCATGCTGATTTTTCTTTTATCATTCCACCACAGTCGGAAGTTGTAGCCCCTACGAGGTTAAACTCAATTCCTCAAACATTGAATGTAACGGATATTATTGCTCCTAGATCAACCTTGCCTGAAAAGTATTCTGTTTTTGGAGCGTCAGAATTAGTACGTGTTTCTGGGGATGGCACAATTCCAACGAGACTGATTAATCCCTCCTTTCAGCCAGTTAAAATTTATCGCAACACTAGGTTAGGTGATTTTCAAGAGGTTGATTCCTCCATAGCGACATTTGAGTTGAATTCCATAACAGGCGTGAACCGCTCCAAGTCCAGTTCAGTGAATGATGATTGCTTCTTTTCCGAAGCCC
>JAHPZR010004795.1:2500-7500 GCA_019787425.1 Platygyra sinensis
CATGAGAAGATTCTGTTGCATGAAGTCCCAAAACTTGACACGGAAGCTCAAAGGAATGATAGCTTTGAGACAGCAAAGGTGGTTGAAGAAATACCTGAAGGACACAGCAGAAATGCCATGAAGCCTGGTGTTGATGGGACAGTCCCACCACTAAATGAAAACAAAATGCAAGAAAGCGTTGAAAGATTGGAGCCAGCGATGGAGCCTGTGGAAAACATTGATATAACATTGGGTACCACTGGTGGAGAAAAGAGTGCAGCTGACGACGACGAGGTTACACAAAGCAGCGCTTCAGTACACAGTGGACAGAAGGTGACTGATCTTCCTACTGTTCAAGGTGGCACTGAAAAGGTTATTGAAGAGTCACCATCAGATACCAAGTTAGGAAATCTTGAGTTAATCACCCTGAGTGATACGTTATGGAGGCATTCTTTGCCTGAAGAAAGCCAAGAACTCCAGTCCCAACAGAAAGAAAACCTTGTGAAAGGTGATTCTGGTCTCGAAAAGCCAAGCTCAGTGGCTTCCTCTATGGCACGAGAAGACTTGGGTCAGGTGTCTTCAACTGGTGAATATTCCGATGGTGAATCGGACATTTCCGAGGTATCATCTGTTCATACTAGTGACTTGTCATCATTTGATGGGGAGATCAGTTCGGGTAGCGAGTCGTATGATGATGACGGAACGCAAGAAGAGGGCGAACCAGAGAAGCGCGAACAACACACAGATGGCGATAAAGAGCAAACAAACTTGTCTCAAAGTGAGCAGGATTCTGATGCAATACCAAGGCGTCGTTCTACAAGAATTAGCTCACGCAGAAGTACAAAAGAAGGTGAAAGTGAAATCTCAGAGAATGAAACCAGTAGAAAAGATAGCCGAGATTCCTCTCGTAAACGAAGGCACGGGGAGAAAAGAAATAAAAAAACACGTCCTGAGATTATCAAAGGGCAACAGAGTGAATCAGATCTTAAGAAGCCTCGCAGAAGAGGCCGCCCACGAAAGGATGACCAGCGTATGTCAAGTCATTCTGAGAGCCAGATCAGGCGTTCTAGAACACGTCATCGCGAACATGATAGTACTGCGACTGAAAGAAGTGGCAGTGATTCCAGAGAGTCTAGGAGTAAACGTTCACAAAGACAGATTAAACGAACTCGATGCTATTCGCCGAGTAGTGAAGGCACTAGAGAGGTGTTCCTGCCTCGTAAACGGAGCCGCGATGATCCCATTTAACGGTTTCGCTATCGTGAACTATTTCTCTTGCCACATCTGGGGAGCAGATGGAATTTCTCTTCCCTCGATTCCTTTGAGGTGTCACTGAGTATTACTATACTTGACAGTTACTTGAGAACCACTTCAATACAAAGTTTTCTTTTCTAGAGAAACTGTATATTGAGCGCAATGGCTGGTGATATGAACCTTGAGCATCTTTATTACTAAGAAGTAATGCAAACCAGACTCGAAAGCGAGTACACATATAGTTTCTGTAAATTTGTTGGATATACAGTGGAAAAATAGAGTTCTGTTGTCTTGTTATCTGACTGGTTGTTTCTTTGTAGCAGGAAGGACTTGGGGAGTTGGGAGAAGGGGGAGAATGGGGGGAGTGGCTGAGTGGAATCTTTAAACCCTGTACCCATGTCCAACCTCGACGCCTGCCCAGATTGCTGATAAATTTTCATTTTGATTTTGCCTAAAACTTTAATTTCCCAATGCAGAAAGATTACACAGAAAAACTGAGAGTAACATGAGAGTTTATTTAAAACACTCATATTAGCTCTAAACCGAGCAGCTCGGTATGGGAGAATCTTGTGTACAGACCTAGGTCAAGATTCTCCCATACAGACCGACTAAGCTCGGGTAATAATATTTTTATTATTAATATGGAAACAAGAAAAATAAAATTTAGTTAATGAAACTGGTTTGTACTAGCTGACATTATGGTTGCGAATAGCGATGAGCTGAACTAAAATCTATAAGTTTGCTTGCCCTCTTTACTTTTCTTTCTCATCAGTCTTTTTGGGACTTCCACTAATATTCGAAGAAAAGAGTCAATGTGTTTTTACTTTAGTTTGCAACTTTTTCACCGCGAAACGTAATTGGTCTAGACGCTGGTCTAGACGGGAAAATCTAGACCACGTTACTCATAAATTATAGATTTGATCCAATCATATTCAGAAATTTGGTAGTTTCCAGTCCTCGTGAGACACAGCCACATAATAATTTACTATAATTATTATAAAACTTTGGTGTTATGGTATTATCCCAGAGAATCTGGCAGGATTTGTCCACAGTTCATACTCAAGTTCAACCCATTTGGTGTGTCCATCATTTACAAACTCAAAGTTCTTTGACTGTGTATGGGGGTCTAAGCATGGAAAACAAACATCAGTGAAACCTCATTTTCAATTTTTGCATTTTTTTACTTGTATACAAAATGGTAGTCATTCACAACTTTCATACTTTACAAACTACAGTAAGGACACTATTATTGTTTCTGTAACAAAATTTCAACTGACTGGTTCCCTGTATGCCTATTTGTCACACAATCAGCACACAATCACGTGGGTGGCTAGCCTACTGTGCAGACATTATTTTGGAACATAACAACTTGATAAACACAGTTTGCGATGCCACAATCTCATATTGTAATTGGGTGTCCCATTAAGGTATCCATTTTCACCTTTTTGTGATCATTCCCTTGTCAGTTACATGTGCTTTAATGGTTTCCTTCATAACATTCCCTTAGGTTATACTCTTAGGAAAAACACTCCTGACTGTTTTGCCCAAAAGAAGTTTTGTAATCCGGAAATTTGTTACATATGATTAAGTAGTACTGGTAATTGGTTCTTGTGTTGTACAATTAGGCAGAAATTGTTCTCTTAATTTCAAATCATCCTCTGCTTGCCCAGTTTTGCAATTATTTACATAGTCCCTGAATTGTACTCCACTTAGTCCATTTACTATTAATTACTATTTGCAAATATTTTACTTCATTATTTTTTCAAGTTCTGAAACGTTACTTACATTTTCTACAGTATGTTTAGGACTGGGCTTCATATTTCATGTAGTTTTTCTCTTTCCTTTTTATAACTAGCTTTTTTTGTTTGTTTGTGAAAAGGAGGGATTGAACCTCTGCTCTTGAGATCGGAAGGGAAAGAAATTAAAGTAACTCTAGTGGCATAACCTGTGTAAAATTAGTCAAAACAATTTATTATTGTACGGGTAGTTGATCTTTTGAACTGTCTTATGTCACCTTTTGTAACTAAAATGCACATTTTGTTTTAGAATGAGTCACATAAAGAAAATAATGGTATTTTTATCATGCACATAGTTATAATTATGCACATTGAATTTCATGATAAATGTTTATTGTACATTCAATTCGTAATTAAGTTACTCCATTCCTGTATATTTGTACAGTGCCAATTATTAAAATGAGGTTTCACTGATGTTTGTTTTCCATGCTTAGACCCCCATACACAGTCAAAGAACTTTGAGTTTGTAAATGATGGACACCAAATGGGTTGAACTTGAGTATGAACTGTGGACAAATCCTGCCAGATTCTCTGGGATAATACCATAACACCAAAGTTTTATAATAATTATAGTAAATTATTATGTGGCTGTGTCTCACGAGGACTGGAAACTACCAAATTTCTGAATATGATTGGATCAAATCTATAATTTATGAGTAACGTGGTCTAGATTTTCCCGTCTAGACCAGCGTCTAGACCAATTACGTTTCGCGGTGAAAAAGTTGCAAACTAAAGTAAAAACACATTGACTCTTTTCTTCGAATATTAGTGGAAGTCCCAAAAAGACTGATGAGAAAGAAAAGTAAAGAGGGCAAGCAAACTTATAGATTTTAGTTCAGCTCATCGCTATTCGCAACCATAATGTCAGCTAGTACAAACCAGTTTCATTAACTAAATTTTATTTTTCTTGTTTCCATATTAATAATAAAAATATTATTACCCGAGCTTAGTCGGTCTGTATGGGAGAATCTTGACCTAGGTCTGTACACAAGATTCTCCCATACCGAGCTGCTCGGTTTAGAGCTAATATGAGTGTTTTAAATAAACTCTCATGTTACTCTCAGTTTTTCTGTGTAATCTTTCTGCATTGGGAAATTAAAGTTTTAGGCAAAATCAAAATGAAAATTTATCAGCAATCTGGGCAGGCGTCGAGGTTGGACATGGGTACAGGGTTTAAAGATTCCACTCAGCCACTCCCCCCATTCTCCCCCTTCTCCCAACTCCCCAAGTCCTTCCTGCTACAAAGAAACAACCAGTCAGATAACAAGACAACAGAACTCTATTTTTCCACTGTATATCCAACAAATTTACAGAAACTATATGTGTACTCGCTTTCGAGTCTGGTTTGCATTACTTCTTAGTAATAAAGATGCTCAAGGTTCATATCACCAGCCATTGCGCTCAATATACAGTTTCTCTAGAAAAGAAAACTTTGTATTGAAGTGGTTCTCAAGTAACTGTCAAGTATAGTAATACTCAGTGACACCTCAAAGGAATCGAGGGAAGAGAAATTCCATCTGCTCCCCAGATGTGGCAAGAGAAATAGTTCACGATAGCGAAACCGTTAAATGGGATCATCGCGGCTCCGTTTACGAGGCAGGAACACCTCTCTAGTGCCTTCACTACTCGGCGAATAGCATCGAGTTCGTTTAATCTGTCTTTGTGAACGTTTACTCCTAGACTCTCTGGAATCACTGCCACTTCTTTCAGTCGCAGTACTATCATGTTCGCGAT
Organism: Platygyra sinensis; assembly: GCA_019787425.1. Lineage (NCBI taxonomy): Eukaryota > Metazoa > Cnidaria > Anthozoa > Scleractinia > Merulinidae > Platygyra > Platygyra sinensis. The sequence continues at coordinate 7,264 of JAHPZR010004795.1, forward strand.
GACGTGTTCTAGAACGCCTGATCTGGCTCTCAGAATGACTTGACATACGCTGGTCATCCTTTCGTGGGCGGCCTCTTCTGCGAGGCTTCTTAAGATCTGATTCACTCTGTTGCCCTTTGATAATCTCAGGACGTGTTTTTTTATTTCTTTTCTCCCCGTGCCTTCGTTTACGAGAGGAATCTCGGCTATCTTTTCTACTGGTTTCATTCTCTGAGATTTCACTTTCACCTTCTTTTG
>JAHPZR010004795.1:12500-32500 GCA_019787425.1 Platygyra sinensis
CAAACAAACTTGTCTCAAAGTGAGCAGGATTCTGATGCAATACCAAGGCGTCGTTCTACAAGAATTAGCTCACGCAGAAGTACAAAAGAAGGTGAAAGTGAAATCTCAGAGAATGAAACCAGTAGAAAAGATAGCCGAGATTCCTCTCGTAAACGAAGGCACGGGGAGAAAAGAAATAAAAAAACACGTCCTGAGATTATCAAAGGGCAACAGAGTGAATCAGATCTTAAGAAGCCTCGCAGAAGAGGCCGCCCACGAAAGGATGACCAGCGTATGTCAAGTCATTCTGAGAGCCAGATCAGGCGTTCTAGAACACGTCATCGCGAACATGATAGTACTGCGACTGAAAGAAGTGGCAGTGATTCCAGAGAGTCTAGGAGTAAACGTTCACAAAGACAGATTAAACGAACTCGATGCTATTCGCCGAGTAGTGAAGGCACTAGAGAGGTGTTCCTGCCTCGTAAACGGAGCCGCGATGATCCCATTTAACGGTTTCGCTATCGTGAACTATTTCTCTTGCCACATCTGGGGAGCAGATGGAATTTCTCTTCCCTCGATTCCTTTGAGGTGTCACTGAGTATTACTATACTTGACAGTTACTTGAGAACCACTTCAATACAAAGTTTTCTTTTCTAGAGAAACTGTATATTGAGCGCAATGGCTGGTGATATGAACCTTGAGCATCTTTATTACTAAGAAGTAATGCAAACCAGACTCGAAAGCGAGTACACATATAGTTTCTGTAAATTTGTTGGATATACAGTGGAAAAATAGAGTTCTGTTGTCTTGTTATCTGACTGGTTGTTTCTTTGTAGCAGGAAGGACTTGGGGAGTTGGGAGAAGGGGGAGAATGGGGGGAGTGGCTGAGTGGAATCTTTAAACCCTGTACCCATGTCCAACCTCGACGCCTGCCCAGATTGCTGATAAATTTTCATTTTGATTTTGCCTAAAACTTTAATTTCCCAATGCAGAAAGATTACACAGAAAAACTGAGAGTAACATGAGAGTTTATTTAAAACACTCATATTAGCTCTAAACCGAGCAGCTCGGTATGGGAGAATCTTGTGTACAGACCTAGGTCAAGATTCTCCCATACAGACCGACTAAGCTCGGGTAATAATATTTTTATTATTAATATGGAAACAAGAAAAATAAAATTTAGTTAATGAAACTGGTTTGTACTAGCTGACATTATGGTTGCGAATAGCGATGAGCTGAACTAAAATCTATAAGTTTGCTTGCCCTCTTTACTTTTCTTTCTCATCAGTCTTTTTGGGACTTCCACTAATATTCGAAGAAAAGAGTCAATGTGTTTTTACTTTAGTTTGCAACTTTTTCACCGCGAAACGTAATTGGTCTAGACGCTGGTCTAGACGGGAAAATCTAGACCACGTTACTCATAAATTATAGATTTGATCCAATCATATTCAGAAATTTGGTAGTTTCCAGTCCTCGTGAGACACAGCCACATAATAATTTACTATAATTATTATAAAACTTTGGTGTTATGGTATTATCCCAGAGAATCTGGCAGGATTTGTCCACAGTTCATACTCAAGTTCAACCCATTTGGTGTCCATCATTTACAAACTCAAAGTTCTTTGACTGTGTATGGGGGTCTAAGCATGGAAAACAAACATCAGTGAAACCTCATTTTAATAATTGGCACTGTACAAATATACAGGAATGGAGTAACTTAATTACGAATTGAATGTACAATAAACATTTATCATGAAATTCAATGTGCATAATTATAACTATGTGCATGATAAAAATACCATTATTTTCTTTATGTGACTCATTCTAAAACAAAATGTGCATTTTAGTTACAAAAGGTGACATAAGACAGTTCAAAAGATCAACTACCCGTACAATAATAAATTGTTTTGACTAATTTTACACAGGTTATGCCACTAGAGTTACTTTAATTTCTTTCCCTTCCGATCTCAAGAGCAGAGGTTCAATCCCTCCTTTTCACAAACAAACAAAAAAAGCTAGTTATAAAAAGGAAAGAGAAAAACTACATGAAATATGAAGCCCAGTCCTAAACATACTGTAGAAAATGTAAGTAACGTTTCAGAACTTGAAAAAATAATGAAGTAAAATATTTGCAAATAGTAATTAATAGTAAATGGACTAAGTGGAGTACAATTCAGGGACTATGTAAATAATTGCAAAACTGGGCAAGCAGAGGATGATTTGAAATTAAGAGAACAATTTCTGCCTAATTGTACAACACAAGAACCAATTACCAGTACTACTTAATCATATGTAACAAATTTCCGGATTACAAAACTTCTTTTGGGCAAAACAGTCAGGAGTGTTTTTCCTAAGAGTATAACCTAAGGGAATGTTATGAAGGAAACCATTAAAGCACATGTAACTGACAAGGGAATGATCACAAAAAGGTGAAAATGGATACCTTAATGGGACACCCAATTACAATATGAGATTGTGGCATCGCAAACTGTGTTTATCAAGTTGTTATGTTCCAAAATAATGTCTGCACAGTAGGCTAGCCACCCACGTGATTGTGTGCTGATTGTGTGACAAATAGGCATACAGGGAACCAGTCAGTTGAAATTTTGTTACAGAAACAATAATAGTGTCCTTACTGTAGTTTGTAAAGTATGAAAGTTGTGAATGACTACCATTTTGTATACAAGTAAAAAAATGCAAAAATTGAAAATGATTTCCAGTCTGTAATGCAGAATCTCAGCACCCTTACGTCTATAAACAAAAAAAAAACCTTGCTTGATAGAAGGCAAATTGATGTTATTCGTCATGAACCACATATTGTACCTTATCTTTAAGGCCATTGAAATTCTTTTTCAACTGTGTCATTGATTTCTAGAGCAGCTACAAAGTTGTTTCCTCAAGTGATATGAAAAAGAGCTGAGTATGAAGCTTCATGGGGATTAATTACCGTCCATGATGGCAGTTGACGTGAAACTTTGAATTTACTTCATGTACTAAGTAATTGCGCACGAAATAAAAGAAAAAAATGCGAACAAACTCTTGAGAGTGCGCAGTACAGACTGGAAGTCATCTTTAAGGGTTCTTTCTACTACTCTAAAGAATACCCCCCACCCCCGAATAAATGGATAGTGTACAAAGTGTTTGAGGGTAAATCCCATGACCTCATAAAGTCAGTGTGGCTCTTAAAACAGATTAGGCTTATGTTCAATTTAGCACTTGGCATTTGTAAACAATGGGGTTGGCTTCGACGCTGGAAATAAAGGAATGGCTCAGGCCACATGCTGGGAAGGGTGTCCGGTCGCACAGGGTCAAAAACAATTTCCCTTCTCCAAGTTCTCGCCAGGAATAAACATACAATGCCTCTTCTCCAAGTAAGCTATACATGGTGAAATTGGGGTGCCATCTGTAGTCATGTAATGATATCTACATCATGTCATTCTGTAACAAATTTGAAAATGGTACTTCTGGACTTGTTTTTCACTCCTTGAAACCTGCATTGCACACACTCTTGACCTGAGAGGCTAAAGTATTTCTATAAAATATCTTATAATTATGTCTTTACCTCTATTTAAATATTTATAACCATTAATTTATAGCTCCTAAAGCTGACAGCTGCTTGTTACTAAGAGGAGCATTTACGTTTAGTCTCTTGATCCTTCTTATTGTTATAATTATTTGTAATGATAATTAATACTTATACGTAATAGCAATAGTAAGGAACCAAAGAGGGGAGGCTGCCATTCAGGCCAAGAAACCAGACCACTCAGATCCACAACAGGCATCTGTCTTTACTTGGTTGCGCTGCAGCAGAGATTGCGAATCGAGGGTGGGTCTAGAGTTACAGCCACACAAGATGATGAAGTCCCAAGCACATAATTATGTATCAATGCCCATACATATATGTTATCTCTGTATACACGACCTCTGGCGGTACTACTTCATAGTCAATGGACTGATGGATGCCAACAAGCAAATGAGCATCCAAAGAGAAAATCTACTGTCTTGAAGGCTAAACTACAGTTTATAAATAAATGTTCATGTAACTCCCACCCTTTTTATATTAATACCATTTCAGATCTTCTTAGTGACCTCAGTCATTTCTTTTGGTTCTAGCTGGAAGAAATTGACTTTCAATAATTAACCAATGTTTCAAGGGACTTGAGCTTTGAAATTTGCTTTAGCATGATTCTGCCTGGACTAAATATAAAGAGGGTATGTTTTAGGGGCTTCATACATGTATGTGTTAGTAAAACTCAGTTAAGAACTAGTAAGATAATACAGAGCTGTAAAGGAAGAGAATAATACAGGAACTGAGACATCTTTAGCAGCCAACATTACACAGTCCAGACATAATTAAGACATCTTCTGGCATGGGATCAATCATCACTGAAGCGAACAGAATGAGCTTTTGGTTTGCGTAGGTGCAGCTCTCGATGGCATTTCATGATTGTTATATTGAATGATGTCAGCTTTGATGACTCTCTTCATATTTAAAAGACAGTCAAGGAAAAACATGAAATATCTCTTGACTACTGCCGCTATTCAATAAAATGCTATCAGTATAAGAATTTTAGTCACAGCCTATTATATGGCTTGTGTTTGTAGCCAATCTAGCGTGCTCTATTTGGCTAAGGTTAACTGCAGGGCCTTATTCTCCCAAAATGCCCAAGGGCTGATTATGGGTCTGTATTGATCTCACGCCTGGTCAATACAGCATGGTCAAGATTTGAGATTTTCTCATAATAAAACCTTTGTCTAGTGGCAAAAAGCAATATTTCTTTATTCATAATATTTAATACCTTTAGGGTATCATCTGAGCTCTGAGCTCTGATAACACAACATACCAATGCCAAAGGGCCATCAAGTGGAGCCACATACCCAAACAGGAGAGAAACAAGTGTATTTTGAAGTTGACTGCTGACCAAGACCTGGTTATTTATTAGACCACAGGCTCATATCAGGTTATCTTGTTGTAAACAGGGCTGGGTTGTTCAGAAGCTGGTTAACGCTCACCCAGGATTAAAAGTTCCATGTAACCAAATTATAAAGTTTTCTTGTATGCAAATGTTTTTTTACTACTAACACTGTACTTAGTCTTTGTGTATTTTGAGATTTTCTAACTCAAAACAGAAGGCCAAACAATAAGCAGAACCTTATCGTGCGAAGTTACCAAACTCTAATTTAAAATTCTTGCTTATCCTGGGTGGAAACAAATAAAAATTGAATTGAAAAATTGAAAAATTGAATTGAAATTGAATCGAAATTGAATCAGGCTCTATACAACACAGCTTTTATGCTTGCCTTAATCTAGATCTACATATGCAGGACATTGTCAGCAAAGGATACAGATTGTTGCTCCATTTCATTCTTTGTTAACCGTATTCCTAATATTTCTGCTGCTATTTTTTGGAAGCAAAGGCTGATCTAAACAAGACAGATGAATTCACTTTTAGTATCATTTTATAACTAAAATTTAACTTATTAACTGGCTGTTGTTACAAACTACTGGAAATTGTACCTTCTGATATTTACTGCTGATAGTCGAGACACCATACTTCTCAAATACTTACCAGTAATAATTCATCAAATTAAAACAAAGAAAATCACAATCATGAAGGAGGTTTGTATACCCAGTCTTAATAAGCATAGAGTTTGATGATTTTACTTCTCCGTTTACTCCTTAGTTTTTGTCTTGAAACACTTGAGATAATGTTTCATCAGCTATCCAAACACCTCGAATTTTGTCAAAAATACTCTGCTGCATGTAATATTTTCAACTCTCTTCTCAGTGTCTGGATATCCACATGAAAACCTGTCTCTTTTGTTTGATATATGACATGTATAATTGCTACTGCAGTCCAACAAGTTCAAAAGTAAGCCCAAAAAATTAATTAACAAATATGGAATATTTCAAAAACAGAACTGGTAAAAAATTATTATTAATAATAATCTCTTATGTAAACTTACCTGGTCTGCTGTCTTTGCAGACACATAATAACTGAAAAGTAAATAAAGTGATAATCTGAGTGGGTAAACAAAACAATGTCTTGATAAAATATTCAATGTCAAGTAATCCTTAACAAGATAAATTATGATAGTTAGAATTAAAGTAAGGCTAAAAAAATTTAGTGTCAAACAAGTATTTTGTTTGACACTGAAATTTTTTTATCTCCAAATTGCTTGACACCTATGCATGGTCACAGTTGACTCCTGAAACATTTCCATGAAAAGTCTTGTGAACAATATTTTCTACAGTTCTTACCTGGACGTTCCATGCTCTTGAGCAAATTTCCCATGCTTGTCAGACCGTACCACTCTTTGATGTTCCAAATCAACTAAAAGATTTCAAAAAAGGGGCAAATTAAATGGTTGGATCCAATAGGACACTATGATGTTTTATTATTGATATTATAATCAGTATATACCACACGAGTGAATAGTACTTTTGCGTGTGCTGATTGGCTAGCTCGAAGGTGATTAGCCAAGTACTATTCACCTCCAAGCAGCCAAAGGAAAATAAAATGGCTTCTTTGGGCTGCTAGTTTTTAGCTTGCATGCTATATACTAATAAAAACAATTATTCACCTCAGTGTCAGTGAAAGTGGTGGATATTTACCTTGCCGCTTCATGGCTTGGTAAATATCCACCACTATTCACCTCCTCTTCAGTGAATTATTGTTGATTATTAGTCACCACAGTTTAACTACGAGATATAATGCTTGCCATCTTAATAACACATGACTTGCTTACTCTCGACTCTTTTTCACCAACAGCTGCAGATGCTGAGTACTGGGTTGGCAGAACCCAACGTACAGTATGACCAAGTCACTAATAAAACAATGCCAGATTAAGTTCCTTTTGGCCCCGAGAAAAGCTCTGTGAGCATTTCTTATTCTTTAAGAAACCATTTAACACATTTGTTGACCCTTAAATACAGCAAAATTTTAATGGTCTTAATGGATGACTATAGTTACAGATTCTTTGGCAAATTATTTACTGTATCCAGTGTCTGAAACTTACTTTTATTTGCTACAAGTGCTATATGAGGTAATCTAGAGCCATCTTTTTCACACAGCTTTTTCACTGTGTCATACCAGTCTTCAAGGTTGTCAAAACTGTTCTGGTTAGTGACATCATAAACAAGCAAGACGGCCTGTAACATAATACCATATAGAATAAGATAGCTCAGCCTGATGCATACTATATATATAATGTGTGTGTATATATTTAATGTGTGTAAATCAGCTTCACACTGGGTATGACTTCCCTGACAGATCACAACAAAATGTTGGTGAATGTGTAGTTCCAGAAAATATCCATACCCCCACCAAGGAGAGAATTTCACGTAAGCCCCACCTCCTCCCCAGAATTCCATTTTTTGACCACTAAAATAACCCCCACCCCCCACCCCTCTGGAATTTCCACTACTATTTTGTGCAGCCCCCATACCCTCTGGAAAAAAATAGTTTTAACAAGAAAGTGTGTTAAAGTAAAAGTAAACACTCCAAACATTTACCCATTTGCATTGCATACAGCTACTAATATTCTCGATCGATTATAACATCCATATCTGAGGATACTCGCAAAGACAGCATTCAGCACTTTAGTGATACATGCTTTAAAGAAAAGATAAAATGTTAACTTGTCAAATTACCTTCCTACACGTTTAACTCCCTTTGTAAATTTGGTACAATTTCCATTGAAGGACTGAAAATCAGTGTGGATGAAATTGACACCATACTTTTACTGTGAACACAATCACCAACATACTCAGTCCAAGAAAGCCAATTTTTCAGCAAAATTACATACAAATAGGCAGAGATAAACAGGGATAAGAAATTCTCAAGCTTGCAAAATCGTAACATCATTTCTACCTTTAGTTAATTTATAAAGAACTAGTAATTTTCATGAACTAAATCGACTGCCTTTGAAAAAAGCTAGGCTAGTCTCCAGTGCTCTTCGGTCTAGAAGGTGACTCCATGTGGAATGGTAACAAGTAATTGCGGCTATTTCCAAGCAATGGCACCTTCTTCGCATTTGTTAGCTTCCAAAGTGCTTTTTGAAGGAAAAAAAAATGTATTTCAAATATAATGCGAGTAAAAGTATTCAAGCCACTATTTTTCATGGGAAAGTTCTACTTAGTAGGTAAGAAAGGATTTTTGAACAACTGGATTGACACTCATATCCGTATTGAATCAAAGGACCTCTGGAATCCCTCTGGAAACTAACTTGATCATGCAACCCCCCTCTGGAATTTCCTGGGTCTTTGAACCCCCCCTCCCCTTCGAAAGTTTCAATTCCCTCCGTGGTGGGGGTATGGATATTTTCTGGAACCACACAATATAACCTAGTCCAGTCCCTGAACTCTCCTTTCTTCCCGCCTAATATAGGGGCTGAACCCAGGCGGGCGAAAGAAGAGTCCAGGATAACTTGCATGCACATGCTCAGAACGCTGCCAGTTTTTCCCCCTAAATCAGGGGAAAAACCATATTTGGAAGTACTTTCCAGATTTGGCTTGTGGCACGATTTTCTGAATGATAATATAAAAGCAACAATTTCTGCATTCAGATTGATTAAAAACATGTCAATTAATCCCTAATCAGTGGAAATTTCACCAGTGCCACGCTAAACCACATTCGATTTTTTTTTATCACAATATCAAAGATAACGAAAGAAATCTTTGCCAAGATTTGTTGACAATTGAAAACACCGACTCGGACTTCAAAGTGCACGCGCTGCATTATGCAAATGAGCTACCAGTACGTGTATGTGTCAGACTTTCCTTTCAAAAACTTTTGCAAAATCGCTCAACATACAGAAACAATACGAAAAAAATGTTTGAGAAAAGAGTAATGACGCGCACTTGTTGTTGAAAAAAGTACAGACCATGATAAACCATATTTCGATTTTTTACGTTTTTATGTTTTTTACGACAATATCAACATCAAAGAAAATGTTTTCTTTCAAATCGCAAGCTGAAAAAGGCATTGCGCAACACATTGACACGAGCGGCGTGGTTGGGACCTAGAAATTTTTGATTGGTTTGTTCTGAGCATGCGCATGCAAGTTATCCTGGACTATTCTTTTGCCCACCCGGGTTGAGCCCCTATATGGGGCGTGAAGAAAGGAGAGTTCAGGGACTGGACTAAATATAACCTAGATATTACAGAGAGTTTTGCCTACTGTATGTATGTAATAAAGAAGAAAATGGAAATGGTAGAGCCTTCTTTAGACCGAAATGCACCATACAACCAGAGCTTTTTCCAGTTTCTGTTGCATTAAGTGATTAGGAGTATATCTCCTCCCCCCTGGATGGAATGCAAATCTATCACAAGGGTTAACCTAAGCATTAACTTTGCCAGTGCCCATTCATACACCTGGGTGGAGAGAGAGACTGTGAGAGTTACTTGTATTCCATTACATTATCCACTTGACAGCGATTTATTCAATAAGTGGCATTTATGAATCTATTACACAGCTGGGAACAGAGTTATTTTCCTGGATTTTCAGTAATTGGATGCCTTTGAACAGAAAAGTGCTTAGCTCTTAGCTTCTCGTGAGATCAATTAGCAACATCAAAATCACATCATAATTATATTGTACACAAAGCTGGAATTTCAGTAAAGTTTTCATTTAACTGGTAAACGGCGTTTTAAATTCGTCGTAGCTGAATTTGAATATACTCGCTCAAAATTAAAATATTGCTGACAATGAATTAAGCTAAATTATCGTCGATGTATCTGAAAGCATTCACACTTACATGGGCGCCAAAAATATATTTGTCTAACATTTTGCCTCCGAGAGTTTGTCCTCCAATATCCCATACTTGTAACGCGACGTGAACATTACCTAAAACAAATTTAAATGACTGGTTTACGTGAAACATGTACATGTTAAGATCCATGTGCCAGCTGCTATAAATTTCAATTACACTCAGGGCATTAACAAGACTTCTTGTAACATGATTCAAACCTGGTAAAACAATTCTCGCCAAAAAGAAATCCAGCCCCAACGTTTGCTTGTAGGCTCTGTCGAAGTTCTCCTGTGAAAACCTCACACATATCGACGTCTAAAAATGAATATGTACTACGATTAGAGCAGACAAAATTTATGGACGGTCAATTTTCGAAACCAATTGTACGACTCCATCAACCGAACGGGCTTCAGTAGCTTATCTAGGAAACTTACTTTTCCCGATGCACCATCACCTAAAACAACAAACTTAAGCTGATGGTCTGTCGGCGTTTCATCGTCTGAGTCAGACATTTCGGTGGTCTCTAAGCAGCAACGAGTGCTTTGAACTTCATCCGAAAATCTCAGCCATGTTGATTCCCAAAGACTTTTGTGTTTTGTCGTGACGTCAAGCACTGGCGCGGTAACTAGTGCATGTACAAAACAGTCGCAGGCTCAGATTGAAACAAGATGGCGGCAGTCGGCGGCAGGTCAAGCCATGTCGACCCGTGTCGGTGAGTGAGGAGCTACATGTAAGGTAATTTCACAGAGTTCTTGCGACTTTCTTTTCCATTTCGTCCATATTCTTTTGTACAATTTATGCAAGTTGTAAAAAGCAAGAGAATGAAAAAGTGATCAGGGGTTTATAGAAAGCTCATGATGCTATTGCGAAATACGCGGGCAAATATTGTAAACAAAAAAACAATATGTTTCTCCTCCAGAATTCTAGAAAAAAGAGAACGGTCGGGCGCTTTTGCTTTTTTATTTCCAACTTTTGTATCACTTCCATTTGAATGCTTTCTTTACATTATTACCTTCCCCCAGGGACAAGCTGTCTCTCGAGTTCTAAGGTCAAATTTTAATAAAATGCAACGTCAGATATTGATTCAACACAAGTTTGTTTGATTTTTATTCACGTTTTAAACAACAACGTGATGCATCATACGATACGAGGAAAACCGCTCAACATTTTAACTGTCAAACTTGCACATGGTTTGTGAACTGCTCTATGAACTCGCAACTATATGTATTGTGTATATCTATGGTTAACTTGAGATGCAAACCTTGCAAATAAAACTTGCAAGGACTTAGCATACCAAGGCTTTAAAGTGTACCTAACCCCAAAATATTTTTTTGCTTAAATAAATCTTTGCACCCGTTCGAACGCACGGCACCTTTTTTGAACTTAATCTTGACTTTTTTATAGGCTGTAAAAGTTAGAAATCTAGCCATCACCTGTTGCACAACCGAGCTAGTAAGGGGCATGGGTCTATTCCTGGGTTGACGTCTCAGACTGATTTGCATCGTATTAAGTCTTTGTAAACATGCATGCAAAGAAGTTTGTGACATCAACCCAGGAATAGACCCATTCCCCTTACTTGCTCCGTCGTGGAGCAGATGATGGCCAGATTTCTTAACTTCTACGGCCTGTAAAAAGTCAAGATTAGGGCTAAAAAGGGGCCAAAAGGCGCAGTGCGTTTCAAACAGGTGCAAAGGGTTATTTAAGCGAAAAAAATATTTTGGGGTTAGGTGCACTTTAAAATTTTAGCCTGAGTTCAAATTGAAACCATGTCTTTTATATCTAGAATTTTCTTTGTACGCAGTTGAAGAGAACCAGGTATAAAGTAAAAGTAAACGTAATGCCTGTTTGTTTTTGCTCTCACAAATGTTACTGATAACAAATAACATATAAAGAGAGGCAGCCCCAAAAAATGAAGTGGGCAGGTACAAGAAACATTTTGTTTTTTTTTTAACTTGGCTTAACTGAGAAGATACTTTTAGCATGGCTGCTATGAACCCTATTAGAAATGTTTGCTTATTTTTGAAGCATTTCATTATTACTATTTTTAAATATGCTGCTTAAATAAGCCACTAACCTCTCCCCTCAAGGAGGTTATATTGAAATATATTTTTTCAATGTAAGCTTAGTTTTAAGCTTGTTTATTGTGAGTCAATTTTAAAAATCAGCTGAAACCCATTGTTGTTTTTGTGATTTTTTTTAGGTAAAAGCATATTCCAAGTTTTGTCTAAAAGATAAGGTGTGGTAGTTATGACACTTGTATCACTCAAGACTAAGAAAGTCTTCACACTTTACCATACATGTCGTCAGTTTGCATCAATACATCATAGGACAGCAATGAGTGAATCTGTCAGCTTTCAAGCCAAGTGCAAAAAGATTGGTGCTGTTGTCACAAGAGCAGGAGCAGAAAACACAAGTACAAGCCCAATTGTAGCTCTGCTTGGCTGGAACAGTGCACAAGATAAGCATCTGGCGAAATACAGTGAAATCTTTGAACAAAAGGGCTTTGATACTGTGAGAATACCTGCTAACCCATTTAACACTTTCATGCGTTTGAACAGAGTCAAGGACATTAGCATGACGTTGTTGGATATACTTGTAGAAATGAAAGCTCAACAAAACCGACCATTCATCTTTTATTCCTTGAGCATGGGAGGATTCAACGTATATTACTTTTTAAATCAAGCAATATCTACCCCAGGGCAGCAGCATTTCAATTCCATTCAAGTTATGGGATGTATATTTGACAGCTGTCCTCACTTTCCTGGCATGCACAGTCTGAAAGGAGTGCAGTCAACAATATTGGAAGTAATCCCAAATCCTCTTGTGAAGATACTTGTGTGGGTTGGGCTAGCTGCGGCCTTTCCTCCAGTGTGGCTATTTAATCGAGATATCAAAAAACTTATCCCAAGAACCATCTCCTCACCCCTGGGATGCCCAGAGTTATTCTTGTTCTGTAAAACAGACCCCTTAGTCCCAGACGAGGATGTCTGGGTGTTTATTGAAGCACACAGGAATAAAAACATCAAAGTGTTTTCAAAGTGCTGGGAGGTTTCGGGTCATGTACAACACTACAAAAACTACCCTGATGAATACCTTAAACATGTCAATGATTTTATTGACTATTGCTTAAAACAACATCTGACTTCAAGAGCATCTAAATTATGATAATTATCATAGCAATCATACTTATGAATATCTTGAGTCTTGTGGTGCTAAGCTAATAGTGAACTCCTTAGTCTATTTAAACAATAAGAGTGTTTTTGTTGAGGTACTAGCGGCTGATAGTTGCCACACGGAAATTTGATGTTTTAAAAGAAATATCCATGCTTTTCTCAAGAACATCAAATTTCCAAGGGGCAACTATCAGAGCGATAGTTCCAAGACATAAGCACTTAATTGTCTTTATTGTTCACCACTATAATTTAAACCAATGAGGATCAGAGAAAATTTAGTGGTGAACTATAATAGCTGGTAGTTATGTTGTATACATGACAAAGGTTAAACAAGCTATTGCAGCAGAAGAGATTCTCTTGGTTTCTCATCCATTTGTAAGACATCTTTTTTACCACATATTATGTTTTGAATCCTTTGCCTTGTTTGTGCAATTGTGTGAAACAGTTTCTGGTACACAGTCCACTTCACTCTTGACATTCTGTTCAACAATAGAGTGTTTTGGTCGAGGTACTATTGGCTGATAGTTGCCATGCGGAAATTTGATGCCTGTTAGTGCAATTGTGTGAAACAGTTTCTGGTACACAGTCCACTTCACTCTTGACATTCTGTTTGGGAATTTAATAGTCTCCATATGAACATCGGTGTAATCCCTTTCTGTAACACCCCAATCCTACCCACCACAAAGGTGTTTGAAAAAGATTCCCTTGGTTCCCCCACAACAGGGTGATTAGAAGCAGACTAAGTAGTTTATTTTTGTACCCAGTGAAAATCGAGTAACATCCATGGTAACAAGACAATTTGTTTTCTTAGAACTGTGAAGGTTATAGAATTTAGAGGTTTTTATCACAGGATTTAAGTTACATGTAAGCTCATAACAGATATGTATAAGTTCAGGGCTCCATTTAAAATATTTACCAATAAATTATCTGTGTCTTGGTATATACATTATATTGTAATATTTTAGTAAGAATTAAAGAATAAATATATCAAATTAATTATAATTGTAAGCACATGTTCAGAATAAAAGGCATATTTTTGGAAAGGATGTTTTTGCCTTTCATACTGAGTAAGTGCTTTTGCTCAAGAACATATTAACATGTAGGCGCTACGTTATTTCAACAATCCAGGCTTCAGACTGTTCAATGGATAAATTCAAGTAGACCCTCGCTTGTTTTGCATTCATATAGCTGGTTCTGGTCGGATCTAACTCACTCAATCATTGGCTTCTTCGTAGTCAGGTGGTAAGTTATTTATGCATCTTGTGCAGAATTAAGTTAAATTAGTTTAGACCTTTCTTTTTATCATAACTTTGTTATTGTATTTTTATTAGGCTTTTTAAATGTAACAGTTCATGAAAATTCCTGATGTAATTAATTTTTTAAGATGCAGGGTCCCTATGGAGACCAGCCTTAGAGTTGACTGGGCTACCTAGTGAAAAGGAAGTTTTTACTTTACTTTACCCCACTTTGTAGACGTACAAAGGTATATGGAGGTTGAATTTATATAAGTAAAGAATACTAATGTAATTAATAGTAACAAGCAGATTAATGAAGCAAAGCGTGAAAGTGTGCGAATTGATTTAATTCTCATACCCGGTTCATACGCCGCATTTCTGCCGTGTCCAATGCAATTCAAACAAAGATAATGAAGCAAATCATCTCATTATCTACTGTCTCAATTGAATTCGACACGGCAGAAACGCGACGTGTGAACCGGGCCTCACACTTGCACGCTTTGCTTCATTCTGTTGTTACTATTAATTACATTAGCATTTTCTAATTAAATTCTCACAATTTCACGCTTTGCTTCATCGGATTTTCTACTTATAATAAATTCAACCTCCATCACTTTGTAAATGATTGTGTAAATGAAGATGACAGAAGTTTCTGCTGAAACATTTTTTATAAATTGAAAACTATATTGGACCTCGTGTGTAATCGCGTGAGTAAATTCAAAATCGCGCGAGGCCGTTTTGAAATTACAAGCACAATTACTACCTGAATTGTACGACTCTGTAGACACGAGGTCCAATAACTAATTTATCGCATGCTCCTGATCGTATCTACAACAAATTTTGGAATTAAAAATGTCTTTTGAGAACATTCGAGCGAAAACGTATGTAGCGCGTTTCATAAGTTTTGAAAACAGGAAACATTGTAAAAAGCTATTGAAGCGCGCGTAATTGGCGTGGGAATCATGTGGACTTTCAATTAAAGGTGTCCAATTACAAAAGGTTCAAATTGGACACCCACGTGACCGCGCGTCGATTACGTGACAAATAGGCGCGCGGAAAACCAACCACGATTGAGAATTTCGTTGTAGCCGATTTGGTAAGAGTAAACTACGAGTATTCCCTCTTTCGCTTAGTCCGTCGTGAAAGTCGTGAAAGAAACCTGCAAGAAAAAAACAGGCCGCGCGAGATCCTGGGGCTAGAGCACGCGAAAAAGGGACTACCTCTAAGCCCAAGAGTTTTCCATTTAATTTTTCGGCGCGGTGTGAATTTGCAATCTAATAAAAACAATGGTCTCCAATAGGATTACTTATCTTGACGTCTTGTCATTGTCGCCTGTCGTCAACAACCCCGGGAGATGTCTAGAATAATTACTTCACTCGAATGTCAAGCACAAGTCAAGAATGATGTCTTCATCGAGTGATCGCAAACCTCCCAAAAAGCCGTGAGGATCGTGAAACAAAGACCAACGAAAGAGCTATCGTGTAACGATGTTTGCCGGGTGTGTTAATGTAACTTGAAAAGTTTTTACGGCGATTTGAAAAGGTTGGTTTAAACGTTTGTTGTTTCCTTGTTTGATCAGTGCCGACAGACAAAAAATAATAGAAGTAAAAGAACAAGAGAGTAAGAAGTAGAGAGCAACAGGAGCTTTATTACATGCAAAATGGCACAAATACGTCGATCAACACACGCTCTAAATACATCAGCGAGAATACAAACTTTATAAATGTTTATCTAAGTTTCTAAATCTTAAGCCCAAACGGAGTCGCAAGTAGACGCAAGTTGAAAACTTGGGTCTACTTGCTACTCCGTTTGGCCAGGCCTTGCGCGCACTTGCGTTGACTTACGATGACTCGCGCTCACTTTGGTAGAGATCCAATTTGCCCGCAAGTCAAAGCAAGTTTTCACCGTTTGGCCACCAAACCCAAGTCAACGCAAGTTGAGTTACGTACGTCCATTAACCTATTATCAGCCAATGAAACAGAGGATAGTCTGTCTTAATGTTTGTTTTTGAGACTTGCGTGTACTTGCGAGGAAACTTGCGAGTCCGTTTGGCCACCCAACGCAAAGCCTCTACGCAAGTTCAACTTACGTTCATTTGCGACTTTAGCCGAGGCTTCACCATGATTCGACCGTGTGAGATTCATTGACAACTTCCTTTTCGAGCTCGGGTTCTTTGTGCTCAGATTTCCCGGGGGGGGGGGGGTACTCCCAGAAAAATTGGGTGGGGGTGTGCTGCCCGCTTCCCAAAACCCTTACCCTATTTATGACCAAAATCTGTGATATTCCCTACCCTATTTATGACCTGACCAAAAATTCGAAACCCTATTTATGACCTGAACCTTACATCAAAATCCTGTTTCAGACGTGCGTTATAATTAGATCCCTAGCTCAGACCAAAGTTAAATTACCGTAAACATAATTTGTGAAGGACTTTTGTTAAGTTTCCTTTGGTTTCTTAAAAACATACTCATATTGAGGCTAGTGTACAAAAACCATACCCAATTTATGACCAAAATCAGCCAAAATTGATACCCTATTTATGACTAAAATGGCTGAAAAACCATACCCTTTGGGGCCGCACATACCTATATAGCCCATATAAGGGAGTACCCCCCCCCGGTCAGATTTCAACAAATCTTGGAAATCGTTTGACAGATTTCGCCCCGCAGAACAAAAAAAAAAACAAAAAAATGAATCGGAACTTTCATTCGGAAACATCTGCCATACATTGTTGATCGTTCTCTTTCAAATGAACGGCAGAAAGGCCAAGCTTGGTCAATTCCCCGACTTGTTCCTCCATTATGAAATCACTAGTACACTCGCATTGAGGTTTTTAGATTGCTCGGCCAACAAAACACTTGATAAATCAAGCTCTTTTCAAAGCCCGCTGGCAGAATTGCGATCGAGGACATTTCGGCCTGCGAGAAGAGATTCCAACGCTTCGATTTGCTGCGGTTTCAAGGAATCTATTTTAGGAAATCGAGGCAAGCAGTCCTGCAAATAAAACGTCAAAAATAATTATTGAAACCATGTATATCTCGAGCGTTGACGACGTGAGGACATCTGGTTGTCAGCGCTCCAGCATTACCCAGTCAAACTCTTGAGCTTTGACGGTAGTCCCTCTTTTCGCGTGCTTCTCGACCCCAGGATCTAGCGCGGCCATTTTGTTCTCGCGAGATTCTTTCACGTCTCGCTCGACGGAGTAAGCGAAAGAGGGACTACTTGTAGTTCAGGGAAATAGAATCCGGGTTTGTTTTCATTCAGAATTCTGGATAACCTAAAGTCCTGTTAGAAAACAACTCACGAGGCCGAGAAAGTCTATATCTCTGAAAAGGTTTGTGAATATAAAGAAGGAGTAATCAGGCGATAATCAGTCACTTAAATAAATGAAGCGCACGTGCGGGGCGCATTCGAAACGAGAGTTTTGTTAATGAAGAAATTGAACATGTTGTTATCGGACACCTCAGCGGCTTTCGCTGTCATTTGGTGATAGGGCCTGCTAAGAACCAATCGGATTCACAATTTTTCTATTTTTGCGATTATGGCTATTCAAATATAATTTGTGATAATCTGTTTAAGTGCTGACATCCTAGTGTAAATCTGCATGTGCAGCTACGGGCAGGTGATTATAAGCTGTTAAATTGTCAACGCATAACTTTATAACAAAAACTGCACGTGAAGTGAGCGATATACTTCGAATAAAGGAACAACCCTCACTAATTATGCTTTAGATTCAGTAAATATATTTGATTAAAACAAATTCATCAAATCATTATTTGAAGACTGCATTGAAAAAATTTTTTCCATGCAGCCAAAGTTACTGTGGTGTGTAGATCTGTATTATTCTTAACTCCGTCGCTACTTATTATATTGTCCAAAAAGTCTGAATTAAAGTAAATATTTAGATTGCGCATCTGCCCTATGAGTGAATTCCTAGATAACAGCTTGCTTCGATGTCAGTATTCTATTTCGCAGAAAGACGCTATTTGGTGTGGGTATCGATAATTCTACATCTGCGAGGTAATTTAAATTTAACGTATATAGCGGGTTTCGGCAGGTTTTTAATCGAGATATGTTTTTGTTTTTCCTTGTTGTACGCTAAGCGTCATGACCAGACTAGGATTGCTCGAGAAAAATTGTTTCTATTTATAAACATCGATATCATATGTAGGTCTAGAAAGTGGTGCCGGGAAGTGAATGGCTCGCTTTTAAATGCGAATTAATTTCCATGTTGGCTTCTTCTTAGACTTGTATAGACACTAAGTGTTTTGTTCACGGCTAGATTTATCAGTGGTAAATGTTCGAATCTCGTACCTTTCGTCTTTGGGTAAAGAGGAGTATTATAGTTCTTTACTTGCAGCTTAGGTTTTTTTCCGCGTGTCATTTTCCTTTCTCGTTGAAGAGGATTTCTAAAATCTTGGCTCTGTATCACGGAAAGGGGAAGGGGGGGGGGGGGGGGGGTGGAGGTACTCCCTTTTATGGGCTATCTAGGTATGTGCGGCCACAAAGGGCGTACCGGTTTTTCAGCCGTTTTGGTCATAAATAAGGTCATTTGGCCATTTTGGTATTAAATAGGGAATAGATTTTGTACTCTAGTGTTGTACTGGGTATGTTTTTTTTTTAAGAAAAAGCTATTTTTTCATCATTATCGATCGAAGAGGCATTATGTTAAGGGCAACCCTGTCAGCTGCAACAATCCTAAATGAGTATCAGATTTTTGGTCTGGCTATAAATAAATAGGGTAGGGTAAATCTCCCATTTTAGTCATAAACAGGGTAAGGGTTTTGGAAAGCTGGCCGCACACTCCCATCCAATTTTTCTGGGAATACCCCCCCGGGTTCCATAACCAAAAATTATGGTTGCGTGGGCACTTGGAATATTAATTCATTTGGTAATTCATTTGGTAATTCATTTTTTGTTTATTTAACTCAGTCCACTAATGGTTTACCACGTTTGTTGAAGTTTGATGGTAGAGGCACAGAGGGCTTTTCGAAGTCAAAAAATATTCATGATTTCACGGAATTCTGATTGTTTTATGTGGGAGCGTGTGCATGTGAGCCAGTCCGCAAAATAAAACTTTAGTTGTCAGTGATGCATGCCGAAAATATTTTGACGATAATTTAACTTCGATAGCTAGCTATAGTGAACATTTAGCAAACATCGGTCATGTTACGTTCTTGGCAGAACATAGAGGAAACTTGGCGTAACTGCGAACATGTCGGCTCTCCGCGATTGGGAGTTTCTGCTGAATCACCGATAGGTTCGAGGTTCGGCTGTGGAAAAGGCTCCTTCAGTCCTTAGGTCAGATATGCAGGTAATCGACTCAAAATAACAAAAACAGACAACAAGGGCCAGTGGCTATTAGGAAAGAACTATTATAACACAAGAATAAGATGTATCGATTCAAATGACTTAGAGGAAGAACTATATAAAAACGAAATGAAATGCCAAAATAACTAGTTAAGAAGAAAATCATGCAAGCTTGCACGAAAATTATAAATTTATCCAGAAAACTGATAATAATGATGATGATAATAAAAAAAAAACAAATCTAACCGGGAAATAACGAGTTCAGTGGTATGAAAATAACAAAGTGATCGAGTGCTAATGATTTGTTAGTTAATTAAGAACAAGCTGCTCGTTATTTTTCTATAACCTGTCCTTGTAAATTTGATGCCCCCTTCATCTTTCAAGTCCTTTCAGTTTCATGCTTTTCTGGAAAATTCCCGAAAGAAAGGGTTATAAGGTTTTACTATGACAAAAATGTCATCTTATTTTACCTCTTTCTCCTCGTCATTGTTGTTTGAAGAAAGTCTTCGACATGAGATGAAAACTGCGGGTTGTAATATATAGCTTATG
>JAHPZR010004795.1:37500-63259 GCA_019787425.1 Platygyra sinensis
CTACGCTAACAAGAACGTATAGTCATCTGGGTGCACAGCCAGCAGAAACTCACCTTTACAACCGTGACGCCATTTTGAATATTTTGGCGGGTTACCGCTGTACACTCGTTCCCAGACTCCCGTTCCCCGTTCCCCGTTCCCGGTATTAGTAACATCCCGTTAAACTTATGAAAATTTAAAACCTTAATAAATGTACGAGCATTAACCGAGCATTTTAGTGACTTTTTTGGGGGGAACCGAGCATTTTAGTGGGAAAAATGGAGCATTAAAGTGGAGCATTTTAGTGGGAAATAAAAGCATAATGTACAAAAGCCTCGAATTTAGAGTTAAACGCACCCAATGAAAATAGGTTATAATTCAGTTTAAACCCGATTGAAGACGCTGATGACCACGTATGAAATTAAGAAGTCTACAATGAATTCAGATCAATAATTCACAAGTCTGCCCTGTTTCAAGTAGCTTGCAATATCGTCAAACAACTTGTACCCCATAATGTCTAAGAATAAAACAAAAGTTGCACGTACTGAGAGCCATAAATTTTTCTCGGTTGGGAGGCAGGATACGTACGTTTTAGCTTCTTAATTTGTTCTTATTTTGTTTTATCGAATGGTGGTTTTTGTTGGGGAATATCAAACGGGCCTGAAAGCAATAATATCTGAACACGAATCTGCAGGCTGAACCAAGCTCGATTACTAAAGCAGAGCCAGACTACTAATATGTCAACATAAAAAATAAAACAAAAAATGAAACTACGCCAATAGAATAATTCTTGTCAAACCCATGGAGCGCCTGTAAAAAAGCAGTTAAATTGGGACTGAATTTCCTCTTAAGGCTTTCACGGTACAGCCATGCAGACTAGATGGGAGGGAAACATAAGCCATTGCCAAAATCAATCGATAAGCAATCAAACTGATATATATTTTAGCACACAGACACTAAAAAGACGATGCTGTATTTTGTATTGGTAACATACATTTCACTGAATTAATTTCCTTTGTTCGTCAGAAAGTTCAATAAGCAAATAAAGTTTATGCAAACTAAATTAAAATACTGGACGTAATTTGAAATTTGGTTTCCTAATTCGTTTATTTCATCAGTAAGGTTTAAGTGCAGGCTAATTGAACAGAAATACAACAAGTTCAGGAGCCTTAATATTTTCAGTAACGCCACAACCTGGAGCAACTCACACGCAACTAGTATTTTGTTAGAATACTTGTTTTCTTATGAACATTAAGTTAATCTTTTTATTATAGCGTGTTCTGTGTGATCAGGCACTTACGAAGATAAAAAAAGATAACTTTTGTTATTTTTAAGAGCCAATGGGTCTGTTTATCATGCCGATATCATCTGCAGGTCATTTTCAAAACACGTCGCTTCCTTATACTTGAAGTACATTTAGTTTATACCAACACAGCATGAATGTTCTCGACAATCATCGAAACAGTTTTAGCAACTGAGACGAGTTTAATAATCTTCCATGAATGTCACCATGCAGTTTTTCTCACGATCTAGCTGGCAGGCGCTCAATTTGGCAGGAAAAAACAATTAGTTCCTCTTAACTGCAGAGTGAGGATAAAGCAAATGTGTTAACGGCGTTTAGGGAATTTAGAGTCCGCGGTGTGTTGTGTATTATTTGTCTTGCGACATGCTGGGTTCGATGGTTTTGCGGAGTGCTTCAGTTCACATGAGGTGTGTTTTTTCATTAATGTCGCAAGCGTTCTGGCGTCAGTTGGGTCTCAATAGAGTTGACACGTCATATTTTCTGTAAATGTTAGACTAATCATAGATTTTAAAAGGTTCTTGGATGCAGCTGTGTTCATAGCTCCTTCTTCGTAATCTTACCCGAGGCACGTTGGATGGTTTTACCCAGAAACTCAATCGTTTCACATAACATCGTAGCCGGCCGAGTGGGAACAAGAATCGAAGGTTGAATCACAAGAAAAGGTATCTATACTGATCCTCCATTCTCTTTCATTTATTATCAAATCATCAAATTTCTGCCTTCAGTTTCTGACACATTTCTTTCCTTTGAGAGACTGTTTGTCGACAGGGCGCGTGAAAATTAACAATAATATGATCCAAGCTTTGAATGCATCCTTTCTTTGCATGGAACTGAAGACTCAAGACGAAAAAAAATTCAACTTCTGAAAGAGAAAATTTAAATTTATTAACCGCACATTTCTGAAGTTAATTTGTTTGGCCATCTTTTATGCAGATCGACTGCCGTGGTGTTTAATCAAACCAAATATACATTGGACGCAAGTTAAGAGATAAAATCATTTCATTTTAGATCAGTAATTTTGTAACAATATTTTCTTCGTGCATTCCACTCTTTTTCGCATAGACCACGTAACTATTAATAATAAATCGCTGTCTCGTGACGTGCAAAAACAGTTTGGAGACATGAAAAAGCGCCAAATGAAAAGAAAACTTAATGAATATTTTCCTGTACTTGTTACGGTAATAATTGATAATATCTTGGCGATTTCTACGCAAGCAGCCTTCAACCGTTTCTAATTTCCTATTTTCCCATCCGTTTACCCACTCGAACGTTTTTCGAGTTAGTTTTTATGTTTTAAACCACAACATTTGTTAAAATTAAGTTCATACAGAGGTTATAGAGGTTTTACACGGCAGTCATGTGGCATTGCAGGAACAATAGATTCTTTTTCCTATGGAAAAAAAAATGTTCGGTTTCTATTGCAAAACATTTTCCTTGTTCCAACATTTGGTTATCAACTGTATGTACCAAGGGTTGCTAAGTGAATTATCCACCCTCTGTAAAGAAAACGACTAACGTTTTGAAAGAAATACTCTAAGCGATGAGGGACAACTCCTGCATTTTTAAAACTTGCCTAGCAGCTGATGTTTTGCCGTTAATAATCTCGCCAATGCAATAAGAATTGGAATGGGATTCAAGGTAAATGAATCCGCACGAGGGAGACAAAAAGTATCAGTAGTACTTAACTTAGACACGTCTCGCCAGTGAACCTGAGGCTTGTTTAAATTAATTATAGTGAATGTGCATGCTAAAATTAAAATGTATAAAATTAAAAAATGTTATCTATTCAATAAAGGTACAAAACTGGACTATAAAATTTGAATTAAAAGCTTGACTATAAAATTTAAAAACTAGACTATACAATTTAAATATAAAAACTACTCAATACAAACTGAAGATTACAGCAACAATTGGCCTCGGTAGTCCGGTTAACATTATTCAGTAAATTTTTAAAAATTCTAAGAGAGATTGCTCCTCTTATACTGTCAGGTAGGTTGTTCGTACCCACGACATGCGAGATCATCTCGAAATTACGAAATGATGCAGCAATGAAGAACAAAATTCAGAGGATGGGGAGGGCACCTGAAATCAGTTTTATAAATTAAAGTCAGAAAAACTCATTTAAGTGACAATTAGGACCCATGTAAGCACACAAAAGAGATGCCAGGCGTCCAAGAGTGCGGCTTGCTCGGTCCCTGAGTGATAAATGAGTATAAATCAGTCAGTCTTCAAACTCTCTTACTTGAATGAGCGCCCAAGAGAGTGTTGTTCAAATAGTACTGTGATCGAAGTAATTTCGTTTAATTTCCTTATTTAATTTAAGTCCCAGTCGGAATCTATAGTTCTTAGTTTCATTCATGATAAAGAAAAGACCGTTTTGAAAACAATATTTTCCTAAAAGATCATACAACAATTGTAGCCTTAGCGGACGGATCTATATTGAAATGGGGGTCTCCAAGACCTGGTACCGTTCTTTCCGTGTTGATTATTAAAAGAATACAGGACGGCGCTGAACGAAGACGAGTTTTGAGTTACTGTATTCAAATCATCAGCCGTTTTACTTAAGGCGCAAGATCTAAATGAATGTCGACGATAAAACGCTACCATTGTTCAGTGCCAGTACAGGAAACCCTGAGTTTTTTGGGGAAATTAAGCTCAGGATGAACTAACAGTTTAAGCAAGAGACTATCAGGTGTCACCCTCATAGTCTCTTGGCGGTTTAAGGCCTTCTTAACATTCACAAGCTTCTTTCTTTCAAGCTGGTTGCCAACAATTTCCCTTATTTTGCATTTCAATGTTCCATTATCATCAATTTTAATATTGCAAGTTTCCAAAGAGTTATCACGTCTCCAATATAGCACTACATGAGGTGTCACGTGAGCTTGTCACCTAGTCACTATATTGCTGTCGCTAAGAAACAGCATGTCCCTATGCGCTTTGTTGCTTTGCGACGTTCCTGCTGCCGGCTCACCGACAGCTATCGAAGATCCTAGTCCAGTTGGCTACATTAACGCCAGCGGGCATTATCAGAAAGGAGGGAATGCAATTATTCAGTAAAAGCAAAATTAGGAAACGATATTTGTTGTCGAAGATAAAAAAGAAAATCACACGTAAGTAGCATGTGGAGTTGTCTAATGCTTGCAGCTAGCGAGGCGATAGCCAGTGATATTGAACCTCTTGCAGCTGCAGCTAAGAATGCCACCAATCACATGCAAATCAAACGCTATTTATTCACCATTTCCTGAGTGGTCTATCCATTAATTAAATTTTAGATTTAAACCTTTTGCGCCAAAGATAGGTAGATGTTTTTGACGCGCTGCAGTAAAGCGTTGTGTGTACCATTTTCAATTTTCCAAGAATTGATTGTTTTGGCGCGAGAGTGGAACCGCCGAGCGGAGCTTCAGCCATCGACGTTTCTCTCCTTCAAGTGAAGTTCCATTTGGCTTTACAAGACATGCTTACAATCTTTATCAACATTCAAAGATCTCCCACCAACAGACTAAGATAGGTTTGTAATTTTTTTAAAACATTTTCTTTTATTAAAATTGGGCTGTGTACACACGGACGCGCGCAAAAAACTTTAGGACGATGGAAATTAATGACATCAGCGGGGCAAAAAATCATTCTGTCTCCCATGAACACTGTCTGCGTTTGCCATGCATGAGATGAACGTTTTGTAGTTATGGCTAAGATGTGTCCGGCAAAGATTTTGCCTGCGCTTGCTACGGTCAAACATACTTTAACTGGCGAATTTGGTCTCTATGTTTCAAATGACTTATTGAAAATCTCGAAAAGCGCTGCCGAGTGTTTGAATATGCCTTATCACTTTTTGTCATCATTGTATTTGCATTGGTCTTAACAGAAAACTCCGCTATTGACATCTGAAATTGCGTTTAAGAAAATGAGGACTTTAAAAGAAAAAAAATGTTTTCGCTTTATGATTTTAGAGTGTAGATCAAGTTTATTGCTGGGTTCTCATGCATGAGATCAACCAAATAAATCGCTTTTATTTCTAGCAAAATTTTTCCACTATTTTACATCACACTAACTTTCACTTAAGTAGCAAAGTGGATTTTGCCGGATGATCAATTTGTATTTCATCTGCATTTTTCTTTGACTGTGTCCAAGCTGGTTTCGACTGCATGTTTGAGATGTAATATTCCAACAGATATTGGTGGTAATTTTAAATTTTGCTTTGATCCAGATTTAATCTTAAGGTACTCTCTCAAGATTGGAAATAGTTTTTCTGTCCCCTCGAGTACTTAGCAGATTTCGTGTTATTATTGCTCGAGAACTGCTTAAGTCTTTCATTTAATCTAAACTGCCAAGTATTAGCAGTTAAGGCGATACCCGGGTACAATAAGGCATTGCCAGCCGAGGCAACTGTATGACCTATATTAGTCTGTTTCTGTGTTTTCATTATTTTTATGTGGTCTGAATCTGAATTCAAGATTGTCCATGCCGGCTGACCATTCTGTCTATATACAAAAAGAAATACATTTTATTAAAAGAAAATTATTTAAATCCCACGTTTTAAAATTTCAGCGTTTCTAACAAAAGCTAAGTCAGTGATTTTCGCATGTTACTCAATGTCTTTCATTTCACATAAATAAAGCCGTGATTACTGGCCTAAGACCCCACTCGTGTTGTTAATTAAAACGAGGATCTCCCGTCTAGCTTTTTATTAGGCTTTCACATTGTCTACCTTTTACTTAATGGAGAGACCACAACTTCTAAATAGCTGATGTTGATGCTATTAAAGGCCATCTGTCCAAGTGAAGGTCATTGGAAATTAGTCTTTGTTTCTGAAAATCATATTATGGCTTCAACCCCGGCGTCTCTGTTTCACGTTGTGCACCTTAATTCAAAGTTCATCGTTCGACGCCAATAGGAAGATAAATTTCCTGACCCGTAAATAAAATGATATTGGTCGAAATAAATGACCGACTGATGCAAAGACATTATTTAGAGGTGATTTTTAGATTTTATACTGTGCGGGTTACATTTTTTCTGCGTCAATGGCGACACAGATTACATTGTACCAGAACCACCTTAAAAATTATTTTTAACGGTGTCATACTATGATTTGTTTCTTCGGAAGCTTCAGGGCAGACAGGTTTTGATTCGCTTGGTATTTACGCTTAGTTTTCCTCAAAGATACGCGGCAACCCTTTGAAGTTTCATTAATCCAGTGCCTTAACACGCGATACGGTTTTCCAAAACATTCAATATTTTCTCTCTATGAGTGACGTGTCAAATTTCACTAGCCTGCGGGCCACAAATCGCATCTTCATTTTTATCGTTTCCGTGTGGGAGCTTCAGTAACTTAAATGAAAACTGGTATTGCGTGTGCTTTCAGACTGATTTGAAAAGATCGTTCTAGCTCTTTTATCACCACTATCCTGGTATTGAATAGAAGCGTATTCGCTTCACAAGACAGAGCTAAATTATAGATCACTGGACCGCGTGAGGTGGCAAAAGTGCACGAAATTTGCTCCTGGAAAATTACTTCTTTTGTTAAATTCCAAAGAACTCTAGTATCTGGCGAATTACAAACAAGAACTATCTTTTTGCAGGGTGCGTTATACTTGAATCACGTTTAGCTTTATTTCACAGCAGGTCGATTTGTAAATATAATCCCCGAACTACCTAGCCCGTTCAAGTCGGTTTCGATCACTCGTGGAGAGGTCTGGAGAGAGCGGGAGAAAATTGTATTTATGTATCCACAGCTGGTACAGTAATCTTGGTTCTTCTTTTACATCTTCAGATCATCTTTCAAATAAAAAGTTCCCTCTCTATGATAAGCCCCTTCAATGGAAGGATAGAAGTCACCAAAAATACCCTCAGGCCTAAGGAATTCACTTTGATATAGATCTTTTCCTAGACACAAACAGTAAAATATGAATTGTACAGATAGCGCCCCTCAGGAATCGATCAATCTGGCATCCCGCAATAAAATACCGCTAAACGCTATTGACAGGCTCATTTCAAATTAATGGCTCATCAAAATTTAGCGGGAAAAGCGCGCACTTGACGAAATACAAAGAATACGATGTGCGTTTCTATTTTTACGGCCGCATTTGTTGCGTTTCAGGAGAGCTTTCAGTCATGTGGTCATGCAATGTCAGTCGTGAATGTTCACCGGAGCAAAGAATGGACTCTTTTACACAATTTAGCTCACGGGTCATTACGTTAAGAAATACCGTTGGAGGTTAAAATGTCGAGAAGAACATATGTGAAATATAAGCGGGCTGTTAGGGATTTGAAATTGTTATTCTGGGGTCCTGCAAAAAGTCAACGCCGTGGTGAATGACTAACTACACCGAGGGGCGCGCAAACAACATTCGCTCTGTAATTAGGCAGCGATAGGTATGCGTTTATTATTCTACCATACACGGCTTTCGTTCACTTCTTCTCTAATCCTTCATATTGATGTTGTTTGCATTCACGGTTACCCGAGGGATTTCTCTTGTTGTTTCTTGGGATTTGATAGTCATTTTACCAGTATTCAAAACTCTTTGTCCAGATTTGGGTTTTGTTTGCGCAGATCATTACGGCATTAAACCGAGTACTTCGTCGTTTACTAAAGAAAATCTGCTTTTCTTTCTCGCGTGGTACAAATTTGTAGATGTTTGACCATTTTGAAACTGAATATTAAAGAATATTCATGTGGGTCGTTTAAGTTTATAGAAAGCGACAATTTGCAAAAAGCTGCATTTCAACTCTCTATCGGAAACGTCTCTGAAGCAGCTGGTATCAAAAACATGGCGTAATCAGCTTTAAGTGAAAGTGATTGTTATCCGTCATCACAAAGCAAAATTTGCATAGGACTTTGTACACTTTGGTTATGTCAATAACGAGTCAGCTATAGGGTTAGAGACGGTTCTAGCAGGTATGTTCTCAAGCCCATTCTACCTCAACAGTTTTATCTTGTATTATTAGAGTTTTACTGAGTGGTGTACCGAGGGACAGACCAGTTTCACTGCCCTGTTTTCTGCGGTGTTCTCTTTGTCTTTTGTTATAAAATTATTAAAACGTAAACAAGAAGAAACAGGTTTCCCTGAGGTAACACATACACTGAAAACTCGAAATTCCCAGTCTATGAGCACGAGAAGCTTCGGCGATCAAGAAATGTCATTCATTGCGATTCAGCAGTAAATTACACTGGATCACCTGTCTTAGATTATTGTAAAATTGCTATTGATCCCCGTCATCAGTTGACAGCAATAGAACACGTTAAAACAAAAGCCAAGGTTGAAATTCCTTGATCTTAAATTGAAACAAACACCCGCGACAGTTTTTTTTTTTGCCAAAATTTTGTTTTAAGAAAGATGTCGACGGAAGCAAGAAAATTGGGGCCCATAATTACGAAGCTTTCATATTGGTTTTAATTCTTCCAAGGTTCTGTTTACCTCTGTTTGGAAATCATTACTTGTCGAAGTTTCAGTTTGTCTATATTTTCCGACAAATGCACGTTTACTATTCATTCATATGGGTGGTTTCCGAGATCAATGAAACTTTACACTCACGGACCACTCTCGAGTGCTATTTTGGTTTCAAACACTTAAGGCGGCCGCTTTCATATCTTTGTTTGTTTGTTTGGAAAATGGATTCGGATTTAAACAAAGTGCTAAAGAAGTGGAGATTTCGCGCAAATATATAGTTATTACTCATTGATTTGTGATTTTTTCCCTCTCAGCTTGTTTTGGTGGAATCAGGAAAAGCAATTAACCTCAACACGGGAGGCACGAACATTGTTTCCTTTGACGTTCCAGCATAAATAACATCGAGTTTATTGGCCACAACAAGCTTCTTGGGCTGAATCAGGATTCTATTTAACCAGGCAACACATTTAGTTGCACATATCACCTCGGTAAACCTTGCACCGTGCAGCAAGAGAGGTCAGCTGAGGTTGGCAATGACTTGAGAGCTCTCTCCTCTCCACACTCGAACATGTCAGTGGAGCGAGAAAACAGAAGAGTGATTTCTATGAACTGATCTGTGATCCCGCTTTCGTCTTTTATT
The DNA here is from genome assembly GCA_019787425.1 of Platygyra sinensis. NCBI lineage: Eukaryota > Metazoa > Cnidaria > Anthozoa > Scleractinia > Merulinidae > Platygyra > Platygyra sinensis. The sequence continues at coordinate 46,808 of JAHPZR010004795.1, forward strand.
ACCTTCATCAAAGAATTATTTTAAGACTATTTGAAACCAAACCAGGTTACAAGGTATTTTTCACTAAAGAAATGTTGACTCAGTGATATGAAGAGTTGATAATTTCCTCTTGGGATCATTTATCAAATCACCACTGGATCAGGCCGTCTTCTTAGAGATACACAGCTGTTAACTGTAAACTCTTGGACATCAAAAATCGTGACGGTCTGAGAAATCTACTCCCGGCCTGACTGACCACACAAGAAAACAAACAAAACGAGACCTATCTGGAGAAAATTTCAAATCTGTTTATTAATAGCAGAGCGACAGGACGAAGATGTCAACGTCGGCACTAAACGACACCATTGCAGAAAACGAGGTGCAGTCTATTCTTGACACTCCAGAAGACAAAGCCCAGCTCTGTGTTTATGTGTTGACATTTCTTCTGGGTTCCGTTGGAAATGTGCTAGTACTGTTGGTTGTTCGAAGCAAGAAAAACAGAACAGTCAACGACCTGTTTATTGTGAATTTGGCCATCTCCGACCTCCTATTGATCGTCTTTCTGCCGATATACACGGCCAAAATTCTGCTCACATTTCGTCCCACAACGGCGTTTTGCAAGAGCATTCCACCGCTCGCAACCATGACGTTTTTTGTCAGTGTGTTCACATTGACATCCATGGCAATACACCGTTGTTATGTCATCACAAACCCTTTTAAACCCGAGATGCAGAAATGGAAAATCATGGTTTGGTTGGTGGGGTTGTGGATAGCTTCGTTCCTGGCTGTTCTTCCTCTGGTGTTGGTTGAACAAGAAGCGCCACCAGGCACTTATAACTGCTCCGAAACGTGGCCTTCTTTAAAGGCCAGGAAGGCTTACACGGGGTGCTTGTTCGTGTTGCAGTATTCACTTCCGTTGGCAATTATCACGGCAGCCTATATAAGGATAGCAGTGGACTTACTCAAGTCCAGTACGGAGAGATATGGACCAGGAGGAAGTCTCAACAACAATCGTCGTGACAGAAACGCGTTCTTGCGGCTCGCACGAAAAGAAGACGTCCAGGTTCTAAAAACACTAGCAGTGATCGTATTAGTGTTTGCAATTTGCTTGTTACCAGTCCAGCTTTCTTGGATGATGTTAGACTTTGGCGGCGAAAAGGAACAACGCATTGCCCAGGAGGTGTTTTTCAAGTTTGATGTTCTTCTTTCGATACTCCACAGTTGTCTAAATCCTCTGGTATATGGAACCCTGACGAGACGCTTTAGGAGAGGCTACATAAAGTACCTCGTGTACGTGTGTCCTTGTTTAAGGAAGCGATTCCCCAGTTACAATGCACCTCTAAATTCTCATACACATAATAATCACGGACTGAAGCGAAATGGCTCGGCTTTTACTCAAAGTGATGACGAAAAGATACCGTTTGGACGAATTAGCTCCGAACGCGACACCAGAAGTACTGAAGTTTAATGAGTTGGTTTATCAGCCAGGAGGTGGTTGAAGGGGCTTAGTTGAAACTTATTTACAGAAGTATAATAACATTGCCATGACTCATGAATCTTGACAAGGCTAGGTTGCGAGTCAAGTAACAACCACTTGTAGGTTGAAGAAAGTCAAGCAATGAAACGATTGTAATGACCTGAACATGATTTGCGATAATCTAGGTCCCAGATCTCTTGTGGACGAATTTCTTAACGAGCAAAATGGACTTGACTCAACATTTGTGTTGTTAAGGGAGCACATAGTAACTCACACTGTCGAGAGGTGATTTAAAGCAAACATGTCGCAACTTAAGGGTTGCCCTTTTGAAATCCAGTAAACAGCTAAAAAAGAGTGTAAAGAATCCTTATTTAAACGTATTTTTGCTTTTACTTCATTACTATTTCCTATCTGTCATCTTTCACGAAAAAAATGAACATAACGTCCACAGGCATGTTAAAGAAAAGGAATTTGTTTTGACAGTCCCAACCATTTTTCTAAAATAAAACGGGGATTGAGGAAAGTACTTTTAATTTAAATGTTATTCTTCCCCTTAAGGGAAAGTAATCTCATATTTTATGAGTTACATAAAAAAGACATTTGTCCAAAAACAAGACTCGTCCATAAGGATGACTGCAACTGAACTCTTTAAACTGACAAAATTGATGATTCTGTAACTTCTCCTTTAGATATCTAAACTTGGCAAGCAGGTTGCCGATGAGAATATTGATAATCATCAAACATCATCACATCTAAAAGAAACGTTTAGCAATCTGTACGATAAGGAGAGTTCCCGTTTCGATCTGGGAAGTTCAATGGGTTAATTTGTACTTATCCTAAGTATGAAAATGCGGTTTAAGTTAAACGGTGCTTCCTAACTTTCCCAAAATGATTACGAAAGTTTTACTATTGTTACATTTGGGATCTAGAATGGTTTGCTTACCATTCACATTGAAATAGCATATTTAAAAACAACACACCGCATTGATCAAACTATCATCTAAAAAAAAAATCCACAAAGTTATGACGTTGTGTGCCGATTGGCACCCCTATGGAGTAAAGGGTTAAACAAGATTTTTCCAATAAAGATTTAATCTACACAGTACAATTTGTGTTATCAGAGTGAAAATCTCCGAATCCGAGTGAACTTTTATGATTATTTAAGCAATGTGATAACTTTAGCCGCTATCATTTTTTCGAGGCAAAACACATGTGCGTATAAATGCGTCCTGACACCGAAAGATTAAATCTTCCTCCATGCTCTGACTCTATCTACAACTTTCATCGTAAAGTTTAGCGAGAAAATGAACCCTCATTGATCTCGGATGAAGCAGAAACTGAGCCAGCGCTAAGGTTATGTATGGATGCATCTCTCTGATCGGCCTCAAGCCCATTCATAAGTATAAAAATATCTCTTAAAAAGATATATGCCTGAAGACATGTCAGTCAGCTTTACCACGAAATGGTCAGAAAATTGTCAATGGTATCCCGATGTTTAGGACCCTTGCTTTTTCGAACCACCCGATAACTTGAACCAAATGTGTCGAACACTATAATTTTACCCACGCAGTTCTCAAATTATCTAATTTTTCGAACTTTTTTTCTTTTCCCTCGGAGGCTCGAAAATTCAGGATTCCACTGCATGTAAAGACTCTTTTCCCAAACTGTGAACGAAAGACCAGCTCAGTTGAATAACTTTGGAGTTATTAAAACGAACAAAACGCATATTTAATGTAAAGTTCGTGAAGGCGAAATAGTGATGTACGAACGCTTTCTGGCTGGCTAACACGTTTTGCCGGGACGCTCCCTTTATATGCACCTCAGTGTTCAACGAACTATTCACTTCATTGTATGGAAAAGTAACCCCACTCACAACAAGAAGATTATTACTAGCTGGTTAACAATTTGGAATTTATTATTAAATTTTATAATTTGTTTTGCCAGCAGGTGGCAAAACCAAAGTTAAGTTTGAAATTAAATGTGATAGAATTAACATTTTGATCAATTGCTGTGCATTTTTCAATTGCTATCGACGGACGAAAAACCATCTTGTCGTCCAAAAATTGCTGTCAAGAATGCTTGGCAGATTTAGAGGTTAAAATCAACCATGTGTTATGTCCTTTTACGTTTGCTGTTTTATTTCAAATATTTTGAATCTTTTGAATTTAAAAGGAAGGCCTGAAAGCCAATTTATTTTAAATTATACACTTGTTTCAAAAGCCTGGCTGCTGTTTACGGCTTAACACGTACGGTACACTAAATAGCCACAGGACTGCCCAAAATTAAAATGCTTTGTTTCAACTTTGGAACCGGCTATTAAGGGCTAAGGCTAGAACTATTGGCTACATTTTTTCCTAATCTCAATGTCGCTCATTTATATAAAGAAAAAGAAAGCGGAAATTAGGAAATCTGCTAATATATGTATCTCAAAGTGATTTTTTTCCATTTGAAAGCCGTTCAGAGCAGAAATGGCGATTTGCCAATCATTTGTGTAATGTTTTCATTTTATGAAAATACTTAAGTATCCACTTCTGTAATATGTTATTACCCATTTAACCAGCTGACAGAATTAATCGTGAAAACAGTACTAGTGAATCTTTGAAAAGCCGCCTCATTCATAACCTCACATAAAAAGCTGAGCAAAACCAAAAATAAAGATTTCAGACCGTTTTCACGACGCCAGTAAGTGATTATCTGACGGTATCGACAAGCTCATGCAGCTTTCATGACGTTTCCGGTATTTTATGATCGATTGCCAGGACAATTTTGATATTTTTCGTAAAATGATTGAGCAACTGATATCTCACACATACGATACAGATGTGTTTCCGGTAATTCTTGATCGACTACTAAGCGGGGAGTTTTAATGTTTTCCGCAAACTGATTAGTTGCAGGCCAATGACCTAAGTTATTATAGAAATCGAGAGAACATGAAATCATCTTCTCTCGTTGTCCTTGAATTTATAAATTACGTATCTACCTGCGTTTGAAATAAAGGAAAAAACTGTTCCCACAAGCCTAAATAATGACCCCAATAGTGTTTTGTGCCCCTTGAATCGGCCTTTTTAATATGTTCCTCAGAAATCATGCAAACTTTTTTCCCTTTTCCCTTTTTCTGTCGGTTCAATGAATATATTTGCTTAACATTGAAGAAGATGCACTGATAGCATACAGTTTGCTTTTAATCCCAGTCTGTTTGAATTTCAAGCCCTGTTTTAGAAACTCTCACGACGGACAAAACTGAACAAAAACAATACATGCATGAAAACCTCTGTGATAGTAGGAGATCCTCAAGGCACGGTTGCAGTGATTATCCCTAAGTTTTTCTGAAGTCTACAGGATGACAAAGATTGCAGTCATATTGCAGTGGCCAATTCGATTGCAGCGTCATCCTGGTTGAGGGTTCATTCAATTAATTGATGATAGCCAATCACAACAGATTTAAAAGACAACCTGTCTTGTGGTTGCTGTCCCAATAGCAAACAAAAGCCTCTTAGAATGCTAACAACCAAGAATTAAAACTACGTAATGAAAATTAAGCAAACTTAGTAGGGAAAAAGAAAGAGGAAGATTTGATGATGTGTTATGTTCGTCCTGATTCTATTTATTAGATTTAGCGATCAAATTGTAAACGATTTCTTTTGCAATCAGTTTCGCTGTCTTGGCTCGGCACCTCTTCATCCAAAATGGCTCCATGACCTGTAAGGTCTTTTTCTAAGGCTCTTCTTATTATGTCCTTTTATCGTGAGACAGTTTTAAGAAGTTATACTATTTAATATTGAGTAAACATTTTGGTAACATTAGACGTGTGTCGCAAAATATATTATGTATATGGGACTTTCTTTCTCTCTTGGTGAAAAAAAATGAGTGCTCTATCGTCTAAGTGAAAACGCACAGTGAGTGTTAAAAACGGCTCCTAACGAAAAGTTAATCACGTTTGCTCCGCAAGAGAACTATCTTTCTACGTATCAGTTCTGATGGAAGCTAACAAAACTAAACGTCGCCACGAAAACCCTCTTCGTTTCCCAGCATACATCATGCATGTGTGCAAGAATGAAAACAGTGTTGTTTTCCGCTATAAACAGCAGGTATCGACAAGCCACCCAATATCTCATACGTACATTTTAAGTTATGATTGAGTTCCCTCTATTTCGTGACTAATTCCACTCAAATTTAAGCCTCGTTACTTCATCTGTGTTGCAGATGCCTTAATTGATTATAAAAAGGTGCAGATAAACATTTTTTCTACGTTTTACCATGAGATAAATCTTCCGAATTTTTACACACCAAATGAAAGTGCCATTTCGGGCGTTGTTGCAAATTGAGGGCAAATGATTTTTAAACATCTGAATATCACAGGCAGCTAATGTCAGCGATAATTACAGCAGCTCTGCTTTGAAATCTGTACTTTGAAGCTAAGGCAAACTTTGCCGTTTACATGACAATCACAGGAACTGATAGCATCTGAAGAAATCAGTACTTAACAGGATTGCTTGACTAACGCTAGGTTAAAATCTGCCGGTCAGCCTTTGTTGTATAATAAGCTTTACGATATAGATTGTACTGCGGTGCAAATGTATTTCTTCCTCGCTGAGTTTGTCCTATAGTAAATGGATTTTACGCTGCAGGCAACAACGATTGCCTAGTGTTGCTCGACAAGGCTCAAGAAAAATGTTGCCCGTATGTAATATTATTAAGTTTTTATTTCTCAGGTGAAGAAGATCTCACTTAGCGAGTAAGCAGATAACTAATAAATAATTTGTCGAGATTAGTGTACAGGCGTAGTGGTTCTGAATTGGTGTTATGCTGATAGCTTTGAATTCATCAAAACTTTAACCATCTGGTGATGAAAAACAGCTGAGAAACAGCTGCGATCCGAGATTTGAAAACATCATTGAAAGCTGAGACGTGGGCCGAAACGCTAACTTAAGTTAAAAATTCGCCCAAAATTATTTTTATCACTGAAATTTCAACATCTCAATCCAGACCCTATAAGCAATTTGCTCTTTTAAGTGTAAAAATGAACAGTAAAATAGACTGGACTAAGTTTTTTCTTTACTGTTTAAAGTACAGTTCACCTTACACGAATTATAGAGTACAATACACAATCCCAATTCTCTGCTCTCGGTGCACCTGATAAGATTACAGTATACCTCTTTTAAAATATGTCTTTCCATTACTCTATAATCAAGAAACTTTTACAGTACATAAACATAACTTTCATAAATTGCTTGCTTATAAAATTGAAAAAACATAAATTAAGTTCTAAGTTAATTCTCGACTAAGCTCTAATGCATTAGAAACGTTTAAACACGATTTGCAGACCTACTCTGGGGCTCGCTTTAAGTCACCTTTAAAGTTGATTTCCAGTCCGTACTGCGCACTCTCGAGAGTTTGTTTTGGTTTCTTGTTTTGATTCATGTAAAATATCACAAAATGTAACCATTTCGCAACTACTTACATGAAGTAAATTCAAAGTTTAAAAGCAACCGCCATTATGGATACGAACCGGTCGAAGCTTAATACTTCGTTCTTGCTCATATCACTTCATGAAACAACTTCACAGCTGTAAAAATCAATGAATCTGTTGGAAAAGGACTTTGAAAGGTCTCAAAGATAAGGTATGTGGTTCTTAACGAATAACATCGATTCGCATTCCATCGAGTGCGCCCGATAAACATTAGGGTTCTGAGACTGCGCAGTTCGGACTGGAAATCATCTTTTAAGTCTCCCTAAAGGCCTGTCCAAACGGGAAATGTTTGGTGACCAAACACCGTCAAACATTGTTTGGTGACCAAACATTTCACCGTTTGGCCACCTTGTTTGGTGCTGTTTGATCGTGTTTGATCGTGTTTGGTTGTGTTTGATAAAATTTGAAAGCCATCAAACATTCGATCAAACAACTTCAAACATTTCTTTTGTTCTCATGTTTGATGGGCGATTTTTTGTTCGTTTGGACAGCCGTATCAAACATGTTTGGTGCACGCATGCGTACCACGCTTGCTTAGCGGCCTGTATCCATAGATACCGCCTCTTGTTTACGTACGTCGCTTGTCCAGCGAACGAAGAAGAAGCTTCGGTGAACGTTGCTGAAATTGGGGAGATTGAAACCGAGCAAACGCCGAGTCGTAAAGGAAAACAAAGGAAAAGAATGACAATGAAATCTGTTGTAACAAAATGCATGCAGGTTCAACAAGCATCAGTATCTCGAGAAAATCTTCGAGTTATTCGCATCGTTTCGCGGTCACCTAGAGTATCTTCGATCATCAGTTTCTGTAGGATATTACTGTAGAATCCTTTCTCTTCTATTCTTCTTGTCCAGCCCCTGGTCTTCCCTCGTCTATTTTCCCTTTTTCCATCCTCCTCTAATATGTCAAAAAGGATTATAGCCGCTACCTCTTCTTTAATTTGAACCTTTGGATCGCAACCTGCAAAGTCGCACATTCCGCCGTTAAGCGAGCTACGGTGTGTAAATAGTGGCCCATAGTTCTTTGCTTGTCGAGTTTAACCTATGTTTGATCAAACATGTTTGAACCGTTTGGCCACCCAATTCAACATCAGCATGTTTGGTCACCAAACAATGTTTGATGATGTTTGGTCGTCAAACATTTCTCGTTTGGACAGGCCTTAAGTCGCCTTTCGTTGTTATTGGTTACGCAATGATATAATGGTATCAACACACGCAAATTGCCCCCGTCATGCTAGGGTAAACACCACTTACGGTGCAGTTTCAAAAATCGTTAAGCACTACACTTCACATTTGGGCGGGAAAACTTGAAAGTTTGACACCTGAAACTCAGACGTTTGACGTCACGTGAAAACATGTTTTATACGGGTGCGTTCACGGGTAGATGCAATCGACGGCAGTGTATAAACTAGAACAGTGAGAGGTGTTCCAGATTATCAAGATAAAAGGAAAAGAAAGATATTCTGGGTTAAGGCTCAATTCTTTCTAATCAATTTTGCACCGAGCCGGTAAAAACATAGTCATCAGTCCAAAGTCAATTGGATCGAACTGAGTCTACACTATAAATGCATTACATACCTAGTGTAAGAGCGACAAGAAAGGGCCATTTCTCCAGCAAAAATCATTTCTTGGCATTTTACTTCCACCGCATTCTGTAAACGTTTGAATTTAGTGAATTGGACGAACCAACTTGCAGCATAATGTTTATCAATCCTTTTCGCACATTTGATGAAGGCAGGAATTCATATCATCTCGCACACTTTACGTGGACTGTGCTACTTTCAATAAAGCTAAGGTGCAGGAAATTCTATGTGATCGACTCTCAGCTAGTAAACATGGCCGACAGCCAGGCCAATGTTTAAAACACGTAACTTAGTTTAGCTCCGGTACGCGAGCTCGGTTCACGCGAGTATGATTATACTCCGACAGGCGTTCACAAAAGACAGTGAAGAAAACAAATCGCCAAACTAATACCGTGCTCTCCGAAACTGGAAAACACTAATTTGCATTCGGGATCACTTACAGGGGAACTCGAATTTTCATGGCACAGGATGGGATGTCTCTCCCCAGCTTCTTAACTAAAGGACCCTAAGCGGCTTCTGCCATAATTTTTCAATGCCCTCGTAATTGTTGATATTGCCTGGTGAAGCAAAATGTTATTGCTTTTCTGTATGTTGTGTTACTGAAAGTATTTCTCTTTATGTTAAGTAGTTTCACATTGATTTCCTTTACATCGACGTGCTTCGAATACGATATAATAGGTGTGGCTGACTAGGTCCCTTTAAAAGGAGTTGGATGGTTCCAGTGCATTGGAAAGAAGTTTGAATAAAGGATATCAAAATTGCAGCTATTGAGGTTACTTCTGTTGTACCCCCATTCACGTTCCATAACCAGTACCATGTGAGAGTACAAACACAGTGCAATGATCCCCATAGGGGTCCAATACACCAACCATTTAGCCACCGTGCTTCTCTTCTGAGGGTTCAAGTGGAGTTTACCTTCACATAACAGTAAAATGTCTAATAAATTTCTACAGGAGTAATTTGAGTGTGTAGGAACCATTTAACATTGCGTAACCAGTAGCATCGTAAGGCGCAGGGGTTACTGAGAGAATCAAAATGGCGGAGACCAGTGTTGTCTGGTCACTTTCTAGTGTTTCGTTGTGAAAATGTCATTCTGGGCAATTGTAATGCGCCAGGTAGAAACTAGTTAGTGAAAGCTTGCTTGGAAGGTATATTTTCTGATGGTCTGATCAACCGTGGTAAAAACCTTCCAAGAAGACTCGATTCACTGTTTAAACTGAACCACCGAAGTTTTCTAGAGCCAGACAAGTAGTCGGTGAAGTCTAAAAGGAAGTGTCCTCACGAAGGAACTTGGCATGCGGTAGTCATTAATGATACTGGGCCGGGATGTTTTGTCTAACTGAGGCAGGTGAGCAACAAATCGATTGGGTCCTTGCAAAGGACCATGGAGAAACTTCGGAAAGCCATGCCATGCATTTGCTAAATTTCCCATTCCAAGATTGACAGTAGAGATGCATGCCAAAAAGTATGGCAGATAAGTGTACCACGATAACCATTTTTATTTTACAATTTGGGGAGCATTGTGAAATAAATGCCTGTAATGAAGGTAGATTAATTTAATTTCCTGTTTTTTGAATAACTTTTGTAAAGTACTCAAATATTTCAAATTAAATCAAGATATCTTAAATTTACAAGTTTTGTCACTTTCAATATTGTAATGTGTTAACCGAGGGTGTGTATCACAGAAGACGAAACAGAGTCAACACACCGGCCATGTTGGAATCACATCTGCGATAACTTTAAGCCCAGCATGCTTTGTTTCATGACGCAAGGCATGTCACGCCATAGTGTAACGCTAAACACTACAAATATGTTTTTATGTAAGTTTTGTTTGATATTGGGATTTACTGTGATATCTTTACTAATACCTTGCTGGTATTCATTGTTATTATTATTGTTATTACTGTTCAGTGTTCTGGTAATTATTTCTTTAATGGTATTTTTTTTCAAATGGTTTGAAATCTGCCTTGGATTGTTCGAAAGCCGGTCAGCGCTAACCCAAGATTTAACTTTAAAAGAAGTAATTCATATTTTCTTCTAGTGAAATATTTTTCACTGCTTATGGGTTTGAAGATGACTATCAAACTCAAAAACTGAAAGACAAACAACATAAACAGAAAACTGGACAGAAAACATCACAATTCTCTCTAATCCTGGGTTAGTTTAATCAGGCTTTGAACAACCCGGCCCTGGATATTTATGTACCGCTAATGGTACAATATTGGTTAATCGCAAGAGTTATATCGAGAGACTGTTGCTAACTGGCTAAGTTTAAAGTTATGTATCACTCTAGTGAAATACACCCTTCTCCAAAATGGCGGCCAAAAATTCAAATAAGTTAAAATAAGCCAAAATATAAAACGTATACCAGCACTAGAAAGAACACCTTTACTTTAGTAAAACTGCAAAATTGCAGCTTTTCATGCATAATGTCAGATGGGAAAATGTAAGTTGAAAATTGAAAAATTTACAGACGTTTGTATGCCTGGGGGTATGCAATTATACCCCTATTCATACAAATCTGATGTACGGACCTGTTGCAGCAAACGTTTTCCTCTTGTGACATGGCCGTTTTTGCGACAGAGGTTCTGTTGTAGGGGCACGATGTTGTCCCTACAAAATGCTGCAGTTCAGCTTGTTTCTAATCGTGTGCAGTGCTCTTTAAAAGTGTTTCATGTCTCAATCTGCTTCGCGTGCAAAAGCTTGCTCAGCCTTCCTTGAAATCACGTAATATATTCCGAAAATTGTTGTAAATAATAGACAAAATAAATGAAACAACTTGCTACTGTTATAAAAACTGGATACTCATGGAAAATAGTAACCTAGACTGGACATGTCTGCTGATTAATATATTAAAAGAAAGTTCTGTGCTATTGCAGTTTTGGGTAAACAATTGTTCGCTTGCCGAAATGTTGGATGACTCTGGGTCCAGGGAGTTAGAATTTAGTTTTAACTTTCATCTCTGCGCGCTTCAGAGAATACTTGTGACCTCTGAACGTGAACCATTGGACGCCAATGCCATAAGAGAAATGTGCACCACGATTAAGATACAAACCATTAAGATTAGATCTATGACAACGATTGTACCACCAGGCTCCTTTGTGCCGTTTGTGAGCAGCTCGTTTTACTGTTGTCATTGTCGTTATCTTTCGTAGAAAACTGCATACCACTAAAAGATAAATCACAGATTGTTTGTATGTGAAAATTCACACAAAGATACAAACTAGTAGTAATCTTTAATGAGGATGCCAAAGTAATGAAGTGGTTTACAAAAGGGTCCCCGAAAGAATACCAAGTTTAGATCAAGAACTAGATAAACATGCAATATTACGCGAGACGATCGAACAAAACATACACAAAGGAATACAAGTTGTTTACCACTGAGATAAATTACCTCAGCTGCACCGAACTATGATGACAATAACAATAACAACAAAAAAAAAAACGACAACAGGACAAACAATATCAACAATAACAATAACGGCAACACAACAACAATAAACAACACAAAAAACTTAGCAAAACTTTCGAAAATTTAGGGTGGCTCTGAATTAGATCGACATAATATTAGAAAAACGTTATATTTTAGAATGCTCACAGTGGGTTTCACAAGGACATCTTTAAATTGTAAGGGGGTTAAGTTTCTAAAGAAACTGTGGTGCTGCGTCGGTGGGAGTATTACAGGATAATTTGGTTTTATCAACTGAGTTGATAATGTGAATTAGCCACCGTAAAGAGATCCGAAAGCTGACGTTTCGAGCGTTAGTCCTTTGTCGGAGCGAAGCGAGGAATTGTGGGTTGTGTGTGGTTTCTATACAGAAATATGGAGCTACACTATTGGTTAGTGCCTGGCAACGTGAAAAACAACAGAATAAATTAGTTGAATGAAAGGCGTTCTTTGATACCGTGAGGATTAACAGTGCCGATTTGAAAAATAAATTTTTGTTCTAGAGTTTTGCGGTCTCTCCCTATACATCAAGGAAGCACAGAAAGCCGCAAGACTCTAGAACAAAAAATTATTTTTCAAATCGGCACTCTTAATCCTCACGGTATCAGCGAACACTTTTCATTCAACTAATTTATTCTGTTGTTTTTCACGTTGCCAGGCACCAACCAATAGCGTAGCTCCATATTTCTGTATGTAAACCACACACAACCCACAATTCCTCGATTCGCTCCGACGAAGGGCTAACGCTCGAAACGTCAGCTCTTCGAATCTCTTTACGGTGGCTTATTCACATTGTCAACTCAGTTGATAAAACCAAATTATTATCTTTAAATTGTATGCACTTAAAGGTAAAATTAAGGGTCTTTTTAACAGGTTATTTCGTTGCTATGGAAAGCTATGATTTCCAGAGGTTGACCATAACTTGATCAGCACTGACTGAATATTTTTTTTTTTGGCGATCAGTACGCTAACACTTCTATCACCTGTTAAAGTGTGGTAATATTGTCCTGCCAAAGTATTACTGCTGGAAAGTGCTGGAAAATGTTGCCTCTAAGAGTAAAAGCCGGGTATACAGTGGCCCAAAACGAATGAGTTATAATACGTAAAATTCTCAAATGTTACTCTTACTTATGGAATGCCATCGAGTCACCAGCCGTGCCACTGTATCCTCCAATCATCAGCCGGTACTTATCAGCCTCGTCTGCCACTTTAAAAGTCGTGTACTCAGCGTATCTGGTGTTCCCATCGAAGTCTTCCAGCTCAACACGCAGTATGACGTCATCAGCGGCTGTCAAACGGTGAAGATTGTCATTTCCGAGCCAGAACTCGCCGTTCAGATCTCCAAACCCGTTTTTGTAGGATTCCCAATCAAGGTAGAAGTCAACAGAGCCGTCCAAACGTCTCTGAAAAACTGTCCAACCTCCACCGTCCGTGGTCATGTCACACAACACTTGTATTGGTTTGCCGCCATCTGGATTGATTGTGTACACGCCACTGGATGTGAAACCAAATTGAAGACGTTTGGCGCAGCTGTTGATGGGCTTGCATTTCACAGTGCCATTTTGATAGTTGGGAATGCAGACTTCATTGTGGCCACAAGATCTGTCCGTCTCACAGGCACTCTGTGAAATAATCATTGATATTTTAGCCCTGCTCCAATCGATTTTATTATTATCTCCAGATCTTCAGGTATATTTACTGACGGTTAGGTGCAATTAAAACTTTAAGAGAGTTGGTTTTGGTAGAAGGAGTAAAAGCGAAAAACCCAGAGGTAACCAACCCTCTGAGTAAGGCGAGAACAAACTGAACAAACTATTTTTCATTTTAGCCACACACAATGAAATTCAAGCATAATAAAAACGATAATAAATAGGTTAATTAACATCAAATTTAAAATTTGTAGGTAACAACTTGGGAGGAGTGACTGTGACGGGGAAATCTCCGAGAAGCCGAGCTTATGAGAAATAGAGACTTCCCCCCCCCCCCCCCCACGGGCAATTTAATACTAGGCGGCATTTTAAGAAATAAAGAAAAGTCGATTATTTAGGTATATAAGTGTGTTAAGAGTCACTGACTCGAAATATCGAGAATCGCTGGACAGGTTCAAAAATCGAAACCCTGAAACTTTGCCTCAAGAACGCTTTTAGGGAGCTCTCTTCGAAAATATTATTCCGATTTTTAAGAATCTAACGTCTTCGAGAAATTCGAAAAAAACGCAAACACACCTTTTTACCTCATTAAATATGCAAAAAATATCGGGAAAATTGACAAAGTTCTTGGTATTCGCATTGAAAGAATTTACAGTTTTAGAACACGGGATAAACTTAGCACAAAAGTTTCACCTTTATTCTATCTAACACTAGGAATTTTTAATTTTTCAAGTAATTTGAAGGGTTCCCTCGACTGTCAAAGAATTGCATTTTCAAGTTCCTTATGGAAACGGTAAAAGTTGCGTATTTTTACAAGCTTAAAACGCATCTTGGTATGCCCGATATCGAGTCGAAATTAACATTGAAATATTCATTTGGCCTTCCTCTTTTAAGATTTCAAATAAAAAATCTGGACAGTCCTGACGCGTTCGCTAGCAAACGTAAAGATTTTAAAGTAGGTGATAACTTATTTGCATAATCTACGAAAACAAGAAGTCTGTTTATAGAATGACTACTCGGCATATTTTTAACACTGGTACTCCAGATACGTTTCGATGGACTAATTCTGGGATTATTTTGTCGTTTGTATTGTTTTCTTTAATTAGTTAGCTTTAATAATTCCAAATAATTAAGAAATTAGAAAAAATCTACGTCGAGTTTCGAGTCGTCAATATAATTAACACCAGCAAACACGCTTATGTATTAAACAGACATTTCAATTTCCAGATTCTTCCAGAGATTGTGAAGTCGCTGTTTTATAGTTGAAATCCATCATCAAAAGTTATTTTCGGCTTATGTAGGCTTTTTTTTTCCGCGGCTCTCTCGAGCTCGGTCTCTAGATGTAACACAAAACTTGTAAACAATGTCACGCAACTTGAACTGTAGTTCAATTTGCAAGTAATAAAAACAGCTAGGTGGGACTATTGAACACTATGGCATCTATTGCTTGGTTTTACAGAAGCTTCATTTGATATTGCCACCAAAACACTACTCTTGTTTAAAAAAAAAACAGCACAATCATTCCCTTGAAATAACTCTGATGATACCGTGAGGCACATGCATGCATGGTGTCATTTCCTCAAAGCGTTGCTATTAAAGCACGAGATTCCTTGATTATACACTCTTTTTTTATATTAGAATGTTGTTTTTCCGTCCCAGGCTGGATATTCTTACTTTTCTGCCGATTTTAGGCTAAAAATATACTTGTATTATTCTTAAATTATAGCTTATATAAGACATTACTGTCGCATATGTATTACATGTCCGTTCATCGATTACTGTCATTAGCGTTGAACATTTTGCTATAGCTAGTGCATGTTTTTTCGTTTTGTTGGTCTAGTTTCGCCGTTCAGAGAAAGGAATAATTTTATACGATTAATTAAAAATATAAAATTGTATTGTATTTACAGATGTTTCAACACAGAACACTTTATCTATCCTTTTCAAATCTCAGCCTCGGCTTCATTCTTAAAATATTCTTAAAATTTCGTAAATTTCAGCTGCAATATATTGAATTTGCGAAATTTTAAGAATAATAAGAATAATTCTTATACAACATATTCTTATATATATAAAAAACAGAGTGTATAGCTTCCTGTGTTGTAATGGCGATTTTCAGTTTTGCGTCTCTTGTTGGTGGAACGTGTGGTCCAAGTCCAGAAAAATCCTTCACTTGTTGATTTAAAAAGTTGTGATCGCGAAGAAATTCATGCAAACTCACCAATCTGTACTTAGGGATATTCATCGCCCAAGAATGCCAGTAGCAAATAACGGTCTGTCCAAAGCACAGTGATGCCTATGGTATTGTTGGTATTCTCTGGCGAACTGGGAAGATAAAATGCTACGTCCCAAAAGAAGTTGTGGGCCACGAAACAACGTCTAACCGACGAGATCGCAGGATGAACAGCAAACAGTACTACTTCATTGTTCAAGAAACCGGCCTGCTTGTTCCAGCTGGATCGCGTTAGTAAAACCTATCTCCGTTTCCCATTAAGACTACAATCAAAACAAATACTTTAAATGTATTTTAAGAGACTAGTCTTCTTTCGAAATAATTGCAGACCAATCGAGTGTTTATGAATGAGAAAGGACTATAGCAACAACCCAAATATTCCTAGTCCGCAATGCGCTATGCGTGGACGCATGACTCGCGAATTAGGGGGCGAGAAGCGTGGAAAATTGGCAAGTGAACCTAGCGAACTGGCGAACGTTTTGTTAATAAAGGGAAAAGCCGGGGAGAGGAACTGAGAAGAGATAAAAATGATTCATAAACAAATCCATGAATAGCACATGTATTTTTGTAAGGCCTATTTCAAACGTCGTGCTACTGCCGTGCCGAACTCAATGAA
>JAHPZR010004796.1:0-35000 GCA_019787425.1 Platygyra sinensis
TGCGCATCCTTACTGAGCATGCAAACTCACATGCCACGTCATGCATGAGCGCGCGCGCTAAGTCATAAAATAAACAAATGATAGGGCAGATGGCCATTGCTAGAGCTTTGCCTGGATTTAACGATCTTGGACGTACGGTGACCCCAATTTTTCTTTCGATGAATCATTTTCTCTACTGATTTTCTACGTTTAGGGAAAAAATGAAGAAAATCTATCGAGTAGAATTTGTATTTTTGGCAAAATGCACCGTCGAATTCCGTTCTTATTAGCTCTTCGTGCATCTGCGCGGCGGTTTCAAATGCCTCTTAAAGGGTTAAATTTTGTGAAAACGTTAGTAACATTTGGAATTATTTACGCAACAGACCCACTCCTGCAAAATATGACTAAGATCGTTTGCCTCCGTTGACTCACCTTCGATATTTTTAACTATAAACCCCTGCAGACGGTGCTGAATTATATGGGACAATTTTTCGAAATCAGTATAGTTTACAACACGCTTTATCTCTGAAACGAAGACGGTGACCCCCGATTATTTTGCATTTCTGGCACAAGTAACTCATTATCTGCCTGCAGTAAAATTTAAAACAATTATATCGACTGGAAAATTTTCGCGCGAACGTCCTTAAGAAATTATTCTTCGTAATCCGTGATCTGATAGTTTCGCGTGACTCGTGAAGAACTTGAATTATTAACCGATCTTCGTGATTGCACTACTTTATTCTGCGTGAATTTGAGACATGAGTCCTCCTAATAGTCAGAGTCGTCTATCGAGAGCGATTTACGTATGCGATTTGCAATATGGAAGCTTGCTTGGCCTTAGCCCTTCACGATTTGCTTTCTTCCAAGAATTTTTGTAGTCTAAGAGCAGGCTATTAAAAAGAGTACATTACTTGCTTATTTTTGTTATTCGGGAAAATGATAACCGTGATTCGTAATTCGCTAAGTTTTTGGTTCATGAACCGTGCCAGAGGACCCCACTGTACGACCTTCTTATAACTCTCACGAGTGAGCGCAGCGAACGATAAAGTTGAACACGAGAAGAGATATTTTATATCAACAAAAACACGCGTTTTATTTCGTTTATTATATAACATGAATGATTTGCAAACTCGAACGAGCGTGAAGTGGAAGTCCGATTTCTTAAGTTCGAGGACACGAAGTTCACCCAGCGAATAATCGTAGCAAAAAAAATTGTGATAAAGAAGAACAACTACAAATTTAAATCCATTTTCCCTTTCTTTGATGCAGGAAAAAAGAAATCCATTCAACTGAGGCTGTCTTATTAGAGTGCGAGTAAACACCGTGTACTATCCAATTACTGACGCACAAAACGTTCATAGCCTATCCTATTAGAGAATTTTGTCCCAGTTCGGATTGAAGTAATAAAGCAATAAATTAAAAGTGTCTTAGCAATATTTCTTGTTCATATAGAAGTTATATTATATGTTTACCTTAATTTCCTGCACATTAACATATATCTGTGTGATTTTAGGTTGTTATGCTGACATTTTGAAGTCTCATAAAGTCCTTTACGCCTCTGACAGATTTCATTTGCTGATACGCTTTGCAGGCAGAAAATTTGGCAATGCGAAAAATACATAAAACGCACATTTGTGATAATTTGAAATACAAATAAATGTAATAAAAATAAGACAATAATGAATAGAATATTTTGTAGTTGACGGTAAGTATACCGTCATAATTTTGGTTAATGGAATTATGTGCCGCATAATATGAGCATGATAGTGATCATAAGTTCTTCTTTTTAAAGAAAAAGGTATCCTTCAGTTTGAGTGGCATGCCTGTGAACTAGCTAGGTGTAGCTAAGTGCATGACCACTATAAACAAACATTTGACATTGACATTTTGAGTTATTTTCGACCATTGTGTACCGGGATTTGTTACAGTGAGTCGCGGTCATATTCAGTTTTACGATCACTACCTATTGAAATTATGCACAGTTCGAGCGTCCTGTACCGTGACGAAACCCGTTTCCTCTCCAGGCAGTTGGCACATACACTCTTTTTTTTAATAAGAACAAACTTAATAACAACATTGAGGCTGAAATCGCTAGAAAAATAAGAACAATTTAAGAACAATCTGAGGCTGAAATTTTTTTTCAACAAACAAACATCAGTCCGCGACGACAGTGTAAAGCTAATGATTCTTTTCAAAATTCAGGGTCTTTACTATACAGTCTTTCAGATATATATATCACTCTTAAACTTCATTATCACACTTTTCGTGTGTAAACAGTAACAGATTACATCTATGACTGGTATGAACAATGAACACTTCATGTACTGTATACATATACTGATAAGCACAGGTTCTTTGTCCGTCACTATATGATGCATGTGAAAGGTAATTCCAGTACAGAGTATAGTACAGGCACATATTACAATAGAATTAGGTCAGTCCCATCAATGTCATCATTTGTGACATAGTCACTGCTTCCGTCCTGAAACGTAACACAGTACTCCTCCAAGCTTCTATTGAAGTACTGGATTTCTCCCACAAACCACCCGTTCTCGTTTTGGTACAGTATAATATGATCCACGTTCTGTAAGCTTCGCCCATTTTTTACAATTATTAAATCCAACTGTTTAATGTTTATCTATGGTTTAGGCACCCTGTAGGTCAGGGTCCCTACAGTGAAGTACTGTAAAGTACGGTATAACCACATTTGGGGCCATTAGAGAACACAGAATTTTAAGAACAAAATAAGAACATTTTGAGGCTGAAATGGCCGAAAAAATAAGAACATCGCGCCTGAGCTAAATTTTACTGGTTCTTATTACAAAAAAAGAGTGTACCATATCAGTGCTGCCCACTCAGTTCAAGTGAATAATAATGGAAAAAGACTGACTTGATCTGTATTATCATCCGGGTAATTAACAAGGCGTCGGTCGACCACTATGTGGGAGTCTCATTAAGCATATTTTAATTAAATATCCGGGGGTTCAATAACATATTTGAATTTATTATATGGCAGAACTGTACCTCTGATGAAAAGGAGAATTCCGATTGGTTCCTAAGCGGTCCGAATTTTGCAAAACGGATCGCTTAAAGGGACCGCTCATGAATTATTCTCGGCGATTTGCTTTTTCAATTCATTCACAAAATGCAGTTTTTGGTAGTAGGAGTAGAAATCATTTCACCTTCATGTTTGGAGGACAGATTCAGTGCATTGTCATAAAAGCGGCATGAGAAACCTAAATAAAGGCGTATCCATTGCGCGCGCGTTTACCGAGAATGGATCGCGAAGACATACCAATTTAGCAGCAGATTAAAATGAGCCATTGTAATAAATACTTTATTGAACTAGTTTGTTCGGTCCGTATGGGGAATATTGAGTCCATAAACGTGCAAAAAGAAACTCGTCGACGATTTCTTTAAAGGGGCATTGTCACGCTATTTGGCAACTTAATAAAAAACTGAACTAATGATCTAGTTCTGTTCATTTGAAGACTATTTGAAGGTACTGAAACTGTTTCCTGTCGGCTGTCGCTACGGATGGCATGGATGGAAATGGATTAAAACTTGAAACTGGCCAACTTTTTCGAGTTTTGATGCTACGTGCTCCAAAAATCCTCAAGAAATTTATTGTGGTTAGCCCTCTCTGATAAAAATCATTTTGTTTATGATTAAAGCCTCAAAGTGATAATTTTAGCACAGAATTGACCTAAAACAGCAAAATCCTCGTGACACTGCTCCTTCAATAACGAACTCACGCTAGCTCAATGACCTATATTAATTGACAACAGGAAGTTCTGTTTGCAATAATAAAAGAAATAAAACTAAAAATCATTGGCGAACAAAAGGAGAACAAAGAATTGCGTGGATTCAGCTGCGTTTGCCTCATTACATCCGGGGAAATATAATGGCAAATAAATAACCAATTAGTCAATAAAAGCATCATATAAGAGAACTGTATTTGTCAAGATAGGTTAGCAGTTTTATTATTTGTCAATTTTCAAATAAATATCTGTGCGATGAAAGTGAAATTTTAAGTTCTATCTTTGTGACGCGGTCGTGGGCGTTTCTGAGATAGTTTTGCCCCACAGTAAGAAAACCTCTTTCTTTGACCCCAGTGAATTAATTTCTTGTTCAATATTATTATCAGCTTCCATGGTATGATGTTCCTTGCACTTCCAACCAGCTAAAACATTTCTGCCTTGAAAGTGAAAAGCGTAAATGCTGTAGAGTAAGCATCCCAGAAGGCGACGGAAATTATCTATCTCGCCAATATTGATGTTTATGAAAGTTTTTGACTTCACCTGGTTTCTTTAAAGCAATAAATTAATTAAATATGGGATAGAAGGGAAATTCAGACTTAGCTCTGACAGTTTCATTGCATTAACATCCGACTAGAGACGAATCCCTAATCCATTTGCCTGGGCCATGGACACACACACATATATGCACATACCCTTTGATGCAGAATTCAAAAAAATATTTTTCGCATCTTATCTAAAGCGTCAGTATTTATTTGCAACTACAGAGTTAAGGATCAAATCACACTGCTAGTGTTATGATGCACTGAAGACTCTCACAAACCATGCCACAGGGGCACGCGATAATTAAGTAAATGAAGAGAGAGGGTACACGTTCTTACGATTGAACATTTTGGCTAAGAGGAATTTATATACCGTGGGGTAACCCTGGTGCGGACTCTCGTCCAGTCGGGTGGGAGTGGCAATCATAGTACGGAAGGCAGAGGTAAGCCCCTGACAGACGGACTGTTGGGCTCAAACTTAGACTTAACCTGACGTCAAACAGATTGACCATGTTACATTCAAAAACTTAAAACAAATAGGAAAATGATCATTAATCCGGCAGTCGAAGGATTTGCTTTTTTACGGGTTTGTCATCTCGTAACGCAAACATTTAAGAAGTGGCATTAGAGTTCGTCAATACCAAATGTACAACTACAAACCCGTAACAGCAGTGTGGGATTGCACAACCTCAAATTACCAAACTTTAGTCAAGCCGCTTGGAAATTCATGAAAGTTTTATCTTTTAGACTTTCAGACTAAACCTATAAAATTTATTCTCTATTTTCCAATTGTCCATAATTCACTCTATTTGCCCCCCGCATCCCCTCCCTCCAAATTTTGTATAAACTATTGCTGCGAAATCAACGATTCTTAACTTGGGAGGTCTGCATACTTCCAAAAGCATTTCGCATTAATGGTTTATGCAAAATTTGGGGGAAAAACAGATTGAATTATGGGCTATTGGAAAAAAGGGAATAGCCCTTTTCACGGTTAACCTTGCTCATTTGCATTGCAATAAAATCTAGCATGTAATGCAAATGAGAAAAATTAAACGTGGAAAGGGCTATTAGATAACCAAACTTACAGCGCTGATGTAAGACTTGATATATTCCATGGTATAGTCCTAATGGGTTCTACCGCTTCCAACACATATCGCTGCGGCATTCCTTCTACAGTGTAACATCTAGAACCAACTGGACAATCTGTGCAAAGAAAATTATACGCAGAAATAGATCAATTTTTTTACATCCATTCTTGGGCTATATTTCCTTGGCTCCTGCCAAGGACGATTCTAGAGAAGATTGTTGTTCACACGAGGCTGCTTTCTGTGTAGTCAGTCAACCAGATCTGGAAGCATTCTTTTCCTGACTGGATCGACCCCATGTGAATACCTAGAACGGTCGGTTTAATAACCGCCTACACATCGTCAATTTAAAATATGTATATATTTCAGGATTACCTGGTTTCATCTTGCATTGATCTGCCTCCTCTGAAAAGCCAAGAGAAAAAAACATTATTTTCTGTGTAAGTTTCTCGTGGTTTTTATGAGGTAAAGTAAACCTCGCACATTTGCAATTTTGTCCGGCCCGTAAGCTTCACTGCCACATTACAATATTGGCACATATACTTGCAAGTGTTACATGTCGAAGTTTACGAGCACTTCACATTTTACATACATGAATGAAGCGTGTAGCACAAAACTCTGATCTACTCTACCTTTTCTCGTGTAATACTCCGCTTTGAATCCCGTGCGCACTACCTTGCTATCAGATTTAAACACGATTAGCATGTTATTTGATGAAGATTCCAGCATCTCTGGGTAATTGTAACCACAGAATCTGCCACGGGAGGTAGAATCTGCGGAAGTACCATCTAGCACTTCAACATAGTCCTTTAAGCATCGAATGTCCCCTCGTTCCAGGTTAAAATAAACGAATTCAAGTCTGATCACATGACCAACAGGAGCGGTTATACGCCATTCACACCAACTATTAGTTGCATAATATCCAGGGTAGTATGGCGACATGACGAGACCACGTTTACCAGTGAGGTGCTCACTGCAGCCTTAATGTAAGGAGACACATGCGGTTCAGTACAACAATATACTCATTCAAAAAGTATCGGTTCTAACATTTGATGCCTACAAGAAGTGTCTTAAGGTTAGCTGTACTTAAGGAGTTCCTACAGTGGATTGACGGCGAATATACTCTAGCGTTATTGATAGAGTTCTCTCAGTTGTTCTTTTTAATGAGTGCAAAGACTTAAAAGACCTAACTTCCTGGTTAGTTTTATCCTAGGTTTCTAACATAATAGTGGAATTTTTACCTTTCTTAGCTGCTTTTTCGGGCTCTGCAGAGCAGTAACCATTAGTGAAGTAAGGTGTGGCAAAAGCAATAAATCCTTTTTGTTTTTCTAACTTTCCTTCAAACATCAGCTGAAACAACAAGAATAAAGTAAATTATTTGATATCATGAAAAAGTCCCAATAGAGCAGGGGTTGTTTCTCATGATGACCAGAACTGCTATCCTCTTAAGTAATGATCCAGATAAGAACTGTAGCATTTTCTATTGTTCTGCGGCATTGCGCTTTCCCCACGTTAAAACGGTTGTGTTTTCAGAGGAAGAATTTATCAAAAGATCGAAAACAGGTTTATGAAATAATTTGTATTTAAACTCTATTTTGAAAGGTAGCTTCCATTGTGTGAAAACACTTCAACCAATCACAACAGTCGTAAACAAAGACAACATAAGCTTCCAATTTTCCAATGTTCCCCACGTAGGATCACTGCGGTATTTAGACTCAAAAGAAATTTTGTTGAAAGGGAAATAGTTAATCAATTAAGGATAAATAAATACACAGCTACCTGGAGTTTTGGTAGATTTTGCTGATTCAGCCAATCAGAAGTATAATAGAACAATAGCAAAGTTGTGCAAAGTTACTGTAGCACCTTTCTGCATTCGTTGCCAAGTGGTGCTATCCTTCTTACATGGACCGTTACTTAAAAAGAAGCCTGACACTTTGTATAAACATAAGCAATCCAATGAGTTAGGTGAACAAATACCTATTCAATACCGGTTAACCAATTCTTGACAATTTTTCAAAATAAATCATTTGCAACAAATGCCAGTGATCACACAAATGGAACGACGCCCGCCATCATGGATTGCAAAAGAACGTGACAGTACTACCAAACAGAGGTTCTAACCAGTAAAGCCTGAAAACGTGTTGGTTTGGATGTCTCAGGGAGTAGCTTGCCATCTGGTATGCATGGTGGGTTTTTACCACCATGTGATCGTATGTTGCTCAAGACCCATAATAAGTAAGATCCAAAGAGATCTTTTCACCTGATGTTCCGTCACTCCAGATACCGATACTTGTCCGTAAAGCCAAGAGTCATCTCCATCTGACTCGTCCTGCCAGATAGGTCTTTCCCTTGAAAATATATCATCTATTTGGTAGAGTCGCAAATAATTATTGCCAGCACCAAGCAACATGTAACGGAACTTCAGGCATTTACTGTAACCATCGGCTGATCGATTATACCACGGGCTTCTTACACGGGCAAGGTTTGATCCACCGTTGCTAGATAATGAGAAGGTAGCTAGACGATTGCCTGTGAAAAAGTGTTAAATCCAGAAATTTGACCATAGAATAAACAAATACACCGTTGTTTCCTCTCCCATTCAAATCCTGATAGTGCTGAGTAACAATAACTTATGACATCAAGAAGCACTTTCCAAAATTTGCGATAACTATTGGACTTCACCATTTCGCAATTGTGCAGTTTTTGACAAAACGATTAGTTCCGTGCTATAGCATTGCTTATGTATCAACATCTATACTATAATTTAGCCCAAACTGCCATATTTTATTTGATTAAAATCTCCTTTTCTTTGAAAACGTTATACCTATGTTGAGTTAAAGTTTTGATGACTGCTCACAATGCTAATCCATTCTTTAGACCTACTTAGATGGGCCATGCTGTCTATAAGATGTCTCACAAAGCCGACAGATTCATGTGATCGACAAACATACTAGTGTTATCACAAACCAGCACGATCTCGGCAAGAGGAGGTGTCATAATGAGCATAAGCGCTCCCTTGAAGTCCATCAAGCATGGTTCCCCACGACTGTAGGTCTCCGTCTCTCCTCTTGCAGCCTAAGGACATCCGATGTATCTCGTCCTCTCCAATCGCATTGTTCCAGATGTTGACACCACTGACACGGCCCATAACCGCTTCTTGAGATGAATTGCTTACATCCGGGCAGCTGATAATAAGGCGTCCACCCCCTTAAGTAGATAACAATATATTACAAAAAGAGTTAAGATTCTAAAGGTTTTCTCTTTTCATAGTAAAAGCAATTCTTTCAGTTAAGTAATACGAATAAGTTAAAAGCTGGCATAAACAGCTTAAATTTTCCCGTAAGCGTACGAGAAATATTTATCGTAATGTCACTCATTTGCATAATAGCTCTGTAGGATTTTCGTTTCTGTCGTATTCTGTCTGTTAGTGTTACTCCCTTGAGTGGGTGACAAAACCCTCAACACCACCTCTTTATCAAAGTATTAATAAAAGAATTGCAGTTTTTTTCTTAATTAAGAAAAAAATTAATGGATATTCTAATGTTAAAGGTAAAATTTATCCAATTGTCGTGGAAGAGGAAAGGGTGCTTTAATATAACAGTTGTCCCAAAACTGAATTCTATCCTGGTATCAGCATGAGTCTGAATAATTCTTGTAAAAACATGATGAAATGCTGGTTAACAATTTCATGAAATGAGCAACTCTGATTGAGAAATGTTACTTTACTTCTCTGTGATACCTATGATCACAAGGCTATCAATAGCAGCCTCATATCTGCTGATCCGTTTCAGACCATTAACGAAAACTTTCAGAAACCCGCCAAGTGAAAGCCAGGTCATACACACATGATTCCATTCCTCATCGACCTCAAAGGATGGAACTACCCTGAAGACAGAGAGACATGAAGTGTATTAAATGTCGTTGAACTATTTTACACTACGCATAAAACAATGTAAAATAAGTAACTGGAGTAAAATGCTCACCAATCGTTTCCAAGAACGGTAATTGTGATACTATTGTTGAAAAATCGAATTCCAAGGGCAGTGGTCTCTCCACAACTGTCCAATTTCGTCAGGTATTTTATCTCTACCGAGGATTCATTTGTTTGAACCCAGGCGCAAGCAGTGACGGCAGTCAGCTCATTTTCTATTGGAACTTTATGCAATGTGATGTTTCCAAATCTAGATTGCGGAAGGATAACTTGAAAATCCTTGTTTTCTATAAATCAAACGGAGTGAAGCATATTAATGATTATGAAGAATACGTGGTAAATAACATAACAAGTATGGAGTGATTTCTGAAACTGTGGAGCCTAAGAGTTGTCACTTTTAACAAATTAAAAGGTAATCTTAATTTGACGTGTGCATTTTTTTCCTTTTTTCGGTATTTTTCAGACATGTCTCCTTTTTCTACTTTTTATTGGCGTATATTTCACTTTCCAAGAAATTCGCTAGACTGGCAATTTACGATATACACCTATAGAAATTAAGCAAATTATTCTCATGTGTCATATTCGTATTTGATTTTCGCTACCCGATAAAATGAATTATCCCATTCCCATGGGCTCTGTTTTCTTTATTTCGATCAATCGACTTACCCTCAGGGGACTCATCCTCGGAAGTCAAGACTGACGTGAATTGTTTCTTCAAGTTCTTGGCTTGCTCATGACTGACAGTTTGCCAGGTAGTGTCACCATCTTCAACTTCCCACTTGCACAGCTCGCGATCAAGTCTGCAATAATCTATTATTTGAATATGAGTTTAAAAACACTTGTACAGCAACGTTTGTTGGCTGTTCAGTTTTTGTTGCAAAGATAGGTAAGAATGTAGGAAGGACAAAGAAGCAGCCACGAGAAGAATCACGCACACGATCTACTGGCACCACGCGATGGCTGCATCTCTGCCTCTCATGTACTTAAGGCTGGACTGAGAAACAGATTACGAAACGCATAGTATCTCGGTTATGGTATTTTAAGAGATAGGAAAGAAAAAATAACAAACTAGCTAATTTAGTGTTTATTTAAAGAAGATAAAGGAGCGCCATTTTACGAAAGGTTCCACCAAACAAGGACTCTGATGGACATATCGGTGGCATAGTCAGAAATAAGGCCTTAAGGTTGCAGATGCATCTGTTGCAACCCACTAGACTCATCGATCCATTTGGAAACGAATAGCAAACTTAAGCTATTACCTTTGCAGTAGCCCCATTCCGTGTATTCTGACTCGTAAACCCAGCTTAAAGAGCACCATGGTTTTGGTCTGTCTGGTGTCGTGATGCAAGATGAGTAGGTGTCGTCACCATAAGAAAAAGGAAAAGCACAGCATTGTCCACTTTCTGTTTTCCACAGACAAATATCTGTCACAAATAGAAAATAGTGCGTCTAACTGCCAACACAATGCAATACAATACAATACAATACAATACCGTAGCGAAACTTTATTCAAGAGGGTACGAAATATATGCAAACAGCTCTTGAAAGAGAAAATTATGAGGTTAACTCTATTTAAAAGACGAGCATCCCCAAATCAAAAATCAAAAATCTAAAAAGCCTATTAACGTCGTTACGATAGTTAAAAATATTTGCAATTATTTAATTAACCATGTAAGTCACTCTGATCGGCATCATCGACAAAAAGGTTCCCTGATTCTCGATTTTTCAGCAACTGGTTTTTGTAAAGGGAATCTTGAAATCGTTTCCTAGACTCGAATGAGCACAGAGCATTCATAAACTTGAAAAATCTTATGTGAGATTGACAAAGAGCTACATAGGGCTCTACATTTAAAACTTCAAGCGGTCTCTTCAAAGTCTCTCTAGATCTTCTCTTGCTTTTTTGAGCACTATTTGATAGGATAGAACGTATAGGTGTCTTAAATTGCACCTTACCCTGGCAGATACCATAATTGGAATCATAGTCGCCATCTCTACACCAGTAGCTGTCGCTATCGTGGTTTGTACATGAGTAGTACTCTGTCCTCAGATAGTGAAAGGGAAACTTACAGCAAGTGTGATAGTTTGTCAGCCAAGTGCATGTGTCTGAAATACGCAAAAACAAAAAGTAAGAGCTCGGCCTTTTTCAGAGCTAATTGTTGACAACAACAAAAGCTTCGCCATATGAATTTGAAGTGTCTTTTTAACTTTCAAAATATTTACTATTATTTTACAAGTTGTAGTGGTGGGATGATTTCACTCCATTACACCTTCCTTAACTTACCGTTAGACATTTGGAAACCCGGGGGGTACTCCCATATGAAAAGGCAATGAATGGTCGTCGGAAAATTTGAATTTAACTCCTAAAGGAAACTAATGTAGAGGTCTGCTTTAGCTTCACTGGACCCCTAAAAGATCCCACTTAAAACAAAAATACGTTCTATTTCTAGCCACTAAACAAGAAAGGATCCCACGCGCACTTGAAGACCTGACTGGCGTACTCGAGAGATAAGCGGAAATCAAGCCTCAAAACATAAATTAAATGAGACACTTTTTCTCATTATTTCTTCGAGTGCAGCCTGAAGGATCATTTGACAGCTAAATATGGTGGTGTTTCCTCATCAACACCCTAAGTGAGACGAGAATCTTATCCTCTTCATATAGGAATCTCCCCGGGTTTCAAACAAGCGGCGCATAAGTCTGTTTTACAGTCGCTTTCAGCGTGTCAAGTTAGTTATTTTCGAGAGGTAGAGGGTATAACGATTTTTGCATTGTAAGGAAAATTCTTATGTTTCTTCCTTAGCAATTCGATTCAAGGGTAGTCGTTGTTTTTCCCTCACATTAAATGATTAATATCACTATTACGCGACATTGCGCGAAAGGAATCGATCTAAACGAATGCCGATTTAATGCTCCAAACGATTTTTTTAACACAAGAAACGGAAGACAAACGCTACCTTTCGGTAAATGATTTCTTGACAGAAAAAAAAACAATAAAGAAGAAGCGAAAAAGAATCAGCTGTGACTACTAGGGTTTAGAACTTCCAATGTTTCGCATAGCGAGCCAGCGCTTACCACATTGAGCTACTTGTAAACCGGTCAACCTGACGGGTGAAAGCATTGATAATATACGTACGCACAGAAGGCTCAGGTGTTTCGTTGAGTCTCACACATCACTTTTCACCGAACAAAATGATCTTGCCGTTTTTTACTACAGCACAAGGAAGACATGTACAGAATGATACATGTAATGTAAAACGTATAACAAACAGTTTTTTAACGTGGAACTGTTTTATTTTGCAAACATCGCAATATGTTCCTGAATGGAAAAAGGCTTTGGGCTTGTTCGAAAGCTAGACTGCCCTCACATCACAAGTAGTTCCTCAAAGTTCGAAGTGAGTAGGTGACGCAGTTCCCGGTATGGTGATCTATCTCTCATCTGATGAGTAAATGCTCGGAGATATTAGCTGCATAAGCTACTCTAAAATCCGAGGGGTAAATAAAGTAATGTATGTAGGTAATGCGAGCAATGCCTCATAACACCCTTCTATAATTAATGTTCTAAGTTCAGTGGCTTGCAGCCTGAAAACTAGCATCCTTAAAATTTTCATTATTAGGAAAATGCATTAGTAACATTGAGCAAAGCCAGTACAATAACATCTGATTGCAATATGCTTTTTGAAACCAGCGGGATGACCAGTTTTATAATAAACTTATCACACGTATCTTTACATCTCTAAACGACTGCCAAAATGAAATATATTGCTAACGCTAACAGAAAAGAAATTCGGGGGGGGGGATCTGAAGGCAATGAGGGCGCAAAAAGTGTAATGGGTTGGTGTGGAGTACTAAAGACTTATTTCACTTGTAACGTAAGAATATAGAATTTTCATATTTTAAAACCTCTCATTATTTAACTAATTAATTAATAAGTGTATAGAAGGAATAAAGCGAAAGAAGGACTGACAGAAATATTCCCAAACTAATTAAAGTGAAATAACTTTATGCTCATATGAGTAAAAGGAAGAGGACATAAGAAGGCTACCGTTCCAAGATTTTAAACACAATTCATGAAATACTCCATACGATTTAGAGGCGCTGTACTGTGGAACTTTGTTTCCGATTATTTAAAACTGAGATTCTCATAATTTTAAACAATTTATCAGAAAAGTGAAACTGGACCCATCATTTAAGGAACTAAACTTTAACATTCTATCTGTTCAGTCAGTGCCTAAGAAGAAGATGTGTGATTTTATTTTTTAAATTTTATTTTTATTTTTATTTTTTTATTTTTTTATGAAAATCCGTAGTTAACTTCTTAAATTTTTATGTCAAGTGTACGATTTTCTGGTGTTTATTATTTTAACCATACACAAGCCACAAGCATGCATTTTGCTTTAAACATTGACCTTTTTTAAATAAAGGATTTTACTTACTTACTTACTTACTTACAAACTTACTTACTTACTTACTTACTTACTTACTTACTTACTTACTTACTTACTTACTTACTTAACAATAAACTATTTTAATTCTAGTAAGACTAGGTCAGCTGATTCAAAAAGCTTATTTATTGCTGATTTTAATAATTTACCTTTTAGAACGTTGTTTGGAATGACGCTACAGTTTTCTTTGGAAAAAGATATGTCATCCAGCCCTAGGAAAATTCGTTCCGGAGAATGTAAGGTTCCTTCAAACAAGACCTGCCAATAATAACAAAGGTGGTAAAGTTGGCGAAACAGCCAGGGGGCTAATAATTGACAGGTGTAGCCTGCCGGATCCGCCTGTTTGTTAGGTAGAGCGTGTTTTTGCCCAACTGACGCTAAGTTAAACCGGGGTAAAGTTCACTGCATGAAGAAACCACTGCTAAGAAAACCAATAAAGAAGTTATCGTGTACTTATTCAGCCATCCTAGGCTTCGCTTTCAAGAAGATGTTGAACCCAGTCTCCTCGCAGTCTCTCACCTGGTCTGTGGTGAAAACTCTTGCAAAGCACCAGCCTTGCTTTTAAGAAGCTAAGTAACAGGCCCCGGTTGTTCAAAGGCCGGATAACGCTATCCAGCGGATAAATCACTAACCAGCGGATAAGTGTTGACAAAACAAACCACGCTATTCACTGGATAGTGATTTATCCGGTGGATAGCGTTGTCCAGTTTTCGAACAACCAGGGCCAGGTGTTTTATCGTTCAAGTCTGCGTCACTCGTCTCAGACGGCAGACTAGGAAAATTATTACATGGCTTAACAGTTAGTGGATTATTACATCCAGTGCCTCGCGTTTGAATGATACGATGATATAGCCTCAATCCCTTCTTACAAATTAAACAGCCTCCGACTTTCTTAAGCATTGAAATGAATTAAGGCCTAAAGATAGAGTTTTGAATGTGAGTTGAAAGGCTATTTTTAGAAGACATCGTTTTAATCTTGTGCCATCATTTCTCACCTTAAAAGTGTGGTTTTGTTTGAGAGGGAGCTGTACATACACCCAGCGGTTTGATCTATAAGCGGTGGACCACAAGGTTATAATGTCACTATTATTTTCAGGCTGATTAATTGAGACCTTCAGTTCAACAAACAAGTCTTTAAAATGCGATCTTTCTTCTTCGCCAGTAAAATACCAAAATCGTAAGCACTGCCATCCATGTTCTCGCTGAAGGAGTTTGCTCGTCAACGTTTTGCTGATTGGGTATGCGTTGTCCGTTTCAAAGTAAAGGAAATGTCCTGTTAACGTACATGATAATTGTTAGCCTTATAATTCAGCAATGGCCCACTTATCGCATGTTAATGAAAAACAATATCTTTTTGGTCATGCAACACAACGTAAGGCAATAATTTTTACCTCGCAATAATTTTTATCTATCGCACATATCCTTTACATGGCACCTTATTTACCACTGAGAGCCACTGCCAGCTTTATCCTACTTTTTGTTAGTCTTTGTTACTCCAAAACGTCTCCTCTTCACCTCTCTCTTCTCATTCTTTCGTTATCATCAGATATTGGGTTTAGATGGCGACCTAAATTAGGAGTACATTAATTACCCTTACCCTTTGGCACAAAGTGAAAATTGTGGAACTTCACCGCTTTCTTAACTCTCACCTGCGCTTCACATATTTTTCAAAGCAAAATCAAACCGCCCTTACTATTTTCCTTAGAAATCTTTATCTTCCAGTCTTCCTCACCAGCCCAACCACATAATCCATCTTCAAAGTAACAGTCTGGGCTCTCTGAGAACGGGAAAATAATAGGAAAAGAAATGGTTCACTAGCTAGAGTGAATACCTTAAATGTCAGAGTGATTGCCGAGGTGTAATACAGGAACATTGGCAAATCAATTAAACACAGAATCATTTACAAGTCATAAAGTTTGGTCGATAATAAGGTGTAATTCCGAATAAACAGAATCGCTTTTCTTTCACGTTTCTGTCTTTTTAATGAAAGTTATTTAGCCTCACAGTTTTCAAAACGAGACTGGAGTCAGCCAGTCATCATGTAATTTTTTTTACCTTTATACTTTGCTCGGCATATTAGCATGTATTGCTAGGGGCCTCATCAGCCTTAACAACCCGAGTTAAAATAAATTTACTTACTTGCTTACTTACTTAGCCCTACCAGATCCCTAAGATCTTTATTCCTGTGAAAACCCGCAACAACAAATTCTACTAATATTACAGAAAAATGATTTCTATTAAGTGGGATTTTAGACGTCACTTACACCAGGACTCGTTGCAAGATTACACAAGATGCAGTCATGCCGTTATACCAACTTTCGATATACCGGGAAACCACTACTACAAAATAGAGTATTATACAGTTGTCTGCTCAGTGACCTGGCTGGCCTCTGAATGGCAGCGAGGCTGGAGGTGACCTTGTTTTGACACAGACCTCACTACTTATCGTTCTTATGCTAACTAGTTGGCATTTAAATGAAAAAGCAAAGAGGTCTGTCTCAAAGCAATGTCACTTCCAGCCTCGCCTGCATTAAGAGCCACGTAACTGAGCACACAACTGTAAAATGGCCCAATTCTGAGCTTCTAAGATGTTTATATTCAGCGTTCATGTTGAAAAAAATATTTCGTTACCATGTTTGACGATCTTCGAGCAGTACCCATCCAGAACAGTGACATCGTCAATAGCAATACCTCCGGAACTTCCGCCTTCTATGACGCCTTCTATGACAAACTATGACAAAACATTTTATCCTTTTTTCAAACAATAATCTTCTTTGGGCTAACTATGATTAATGAACAGCCGTGGGTTCTACACCAACCTTATTGGGTTGCTCGGCTAATAATAAGATGACGGGTACCAGAGAATACGGATTCCGTCTTTAGTGGTTAAGCACGCTATCAAGGACAGTCCTGAACTAACTACGAAAGAAACGTGCCTTTGAATACCCAATCGATTAGCATGTGTTGGAAGGGGGCTGACTGACCTACAGGTAAGTCCAATTGGCATGGGTGTATTATTACAGGTACCCAGTTACAATTTATATCTGTAATTGCACAGTCACGGAATAGTGTGCCAATTGAATGGCAAAAAATTAATGACAATGGAGATACTTATTACAGATGAGATTATCATAACGCACCAGCGGGGTCCAATCACATTCTTGTGGCAGTATGTTTTACCTGGTATTCCTTTTCATGGTGTCCTCGATTCATAGGAACTTGTGCAAATATCCAGTTGTCTCCCATGTGCCCCTGCTGACTCCACACCTTTGTTTCAGAACCACTTGCATTTCTTAGTATGTAGATGTTAAGAGATCCTATATCTTTTCCAAACATGTGGTACCAGAACTGTAGACAAAGCTGTTGTGTTTTTATAAACCAGGCACTTTGTAATCTGGCCCTGTCTCCAGCTTGTCTGTTGGATGCTTCAATATATAGATATCGACCTAACGGAAAACATCAACGATGAGAAACATCGGCCGAAGCTAGCTTAAAAACTGAACGGGACGAGTTTTTGACGGGAAAAGCGTCCAACGTTATTCCTTTACAAATTTGTTTTCCCTTTTTGCTCATGGATGGCTAACATCCATGAGCGTAGTGGGCATTCCAATGGCGATCACTCACTCACTCGATTCTGATTATTCATTAAAGTTGAATTAAACACTTTTTCACCTACCTTCCCCGCTAAGTATTGTTTTTGTGCCAAACACCTCTTAGCGTATGTTTGGCTTGTTTATCAGGGTACTAGAGAGGGGTCTATTTTTGTGCAACAAAATGGCGGAACTCGTCACGGAGGTCGAAGAGTCGGTCAAGATGGTTTTTCGTTCGATCTGTATACAGGAATTCCGAAGCTGTTACGCTAACTAACGAACACAACCTGCTACAAATCTACGTCGCAGTCCTAAATGTAAATCTTAAAAGCTACGATAGCTATCGACAGCAGACCGGAGGAGGGATGAAACGCGGAATGCCGTGTCATCTGGAAGCTAAGGTATGGTTGTTTATTGCTTTAAAAATATGCTATAAGAGCACTTTTGAGTACTAGTAATATAGATTCTTTCGCTCGGAAACTGCTCGATTCCGAAAATAGTCGCATGAAAAAGTACATGTTTTTCTAATCGTTCGCCATAATCGTGTCATTGTTGGTTGTTTTTGCGGAGTTGACTTCTTTCTGTTCAGTTGGCAATTTATATTATCGGTGTTATGGATGTCGTTTGGTCTGAAAATGCTGATAAGAAGTCTTTCGTATAGTTGGGAACAAAAGCAATTATGGCAACCCTCGACTGGCCGGGATAATTCTAATGTGAAGCAAATGAATGTACAAACTGCATGAATAGTTAGTTTTAACTCAGCCAATTCCAAATACGTCATTGGTATCTATCGCTCAAAATCTAAAGTTGCAATTTGAAAGTTAATTGATGCTCTAACTCATCTGAAGTCACAACTTGGTATTTACAGAACTTACAATTCTAACTCTACTGCTTGGGTATCTCAAATATATTGATCTAATGCAGAAAAATACAGAACAAAAGGCTCTATCAAAATATGTTGTAACAGACAGTATACTACTGACTACCATACACAGAAAGATCATGTTTATACCAATGTCGAACATTGCGTACAATCAGCAAGTACCCTGGAGTCTTACTAATAGTGATCATAAGCCTATTTATATTTCCATGAAAGCTGTTTGAATATTTGTTTACAATTTTCACTGTGTATCACATGAAATCATTTC
This sequence comes from Platygyra sinensis, assembly GCA_019787425.1. Lineage (NCBI taxonomy): Eukaryota > Metazoa > Cnidaria > Anthozoa > Scleractinia > Merulinidae > Platygyra > Platygyra sinensis. Next base: position 18,476 of record JAHPZR010004796.1, read on the forward strand.
ATATTTAATTTAGCTGAATATGAAACTTTCCATGCCAAATAAACATTTAAATGTATCAAACAGCTATTTGAATCACATAGAGAAAACAGTCAACATTTATTTGTAGAAACAAAGAATGCTTTGAATTCCCTGTGTTTTAATGTTCCTAAATTCGAATTCCTAGTCCTCATAAAGATTCAAAATTATATGTCACTCTACCAAAATTTCCAGATGCATGACATAAGAATAAATGTTTCAGGTTAAAGGAACTATTTTAAGTCCTGACTATTTCTTGAGGAAGCATGCCATTTATAACTGTGATTTTCTTTCATAAACCCTTTCCTGTGTTGAACTGAATATCAAGCAATAAATATCACGAAATAAAACGTACTAAATATCACTTCAATGTAGTACACCACAATTAGGTAAGTAGCTTATTTTGTTTTAAGGTTGAAGAAGGGGGAGAGGAAAGGGCAGCAAATTAAAGATATACTGTATTATTTTTCTGCATTCATTTTCATACCCTATTCCTTAAAATTTGTGACTATTATCTTTATTGTGTATTGCAGGTAAAGAAAGTTGTACTATTGTAATGTACATATGCCAAGAGATGAACACTGTAGTAACAGCTATAGTGTAATATGAAAGTGACAGTGTGCAGCACCATCACTGATACTATATGTGTTTATATCAGCAGCCAGAAATAATATCACAATACTTGAAGGACCTGGCTTAAACACAAGTCTTAAGGTCCTTAAGACTTCATGGAAGTAATCTGAGATTTATAGATAGATGTGGAATACTCCTGCTTACAAAGAGAATAAGATGCTTTCAACCCTTGTGTGCACTTGAGCTGTTGAAACAGATTCTTTGCAAAAGACATTGGTTACAAGCATATAAAATGTCTCTCGAAACTGCACATATCATTTATTACATAATTCGAAACACTTTGGAACTTCATCCCTGTAGGTTGCTTAAAGTCAAGAATGTCAACAAGTGAAATCCACTTGAACTCACTATATTACATCAAATCTTAACTCGGAAATGAACCTACATGTATAGCTTTACAGTGGAATACAAAAATACAACTTAACTTAAAATTAGCAGCTCCATATAATGTTCAGTCCTTTATATTAGGACTGTAATCAAATAAAACGACTGAACCTCATCATAAGGAACACAAAAATAGGATTTTGTTATTTTTTTCTATTAATTAAATACAAATCTTGCAATGTTTATTTCAAATATAAGTTATCCTAACTGTTCCAGCTTATACCTGTTAAATTTTCATTCAACTCTTAAAATGATTCTTATCTTGCTGTACTTCTACTACATTTGTGACGTGCTGCTGTAAACTAAAGATTATGTTACTTATACCTCTGCAAAAATGTATAATCTGCATATATGGGAAACTGTTGGCTTAAATGTCATCTCTTAGCTTTCATGTGCCACTGTACATTATAGTAATCAGAATTTCAGTGGACTTCACAAGAAAGAAAATGTTCCTAATAGAAGCAGTGTTCATCTTGAATTGTTGTTGTGCTCTGTTGAAGTTTATTTCAAATATGTAATACATAACTATTTATTATAAAATGATTTTACCAGAGAATGAATTCAGCCGCCTAAAGGGTGTCAATAAGCAACCATATTTGGACATCAGAACCTCTGCACATTTGATCAAAAGATTTTTATTTTCCTGTATTTCACTCTTCTTTTTAATCAGCTACGTTTCAGTTCTACATTCATCCAATAGGCCATTTCCGAGTTGTATTTTGCCTCTGTCAAAATGAGTCTAAATGCGAAACCATTCATATGATTTGCAACTACAGATTCATTTCACGATGATCAAACTCATTTTTATATGAAAGCTTTCACACGAAGACTCGTTTTGAAACAGAGGCACAAGGATACACTCATCCATGAGCTGCTCACAGGAGCCTTTGATTTAGAAGGCATAATTAGTGACATACTATATAAATAATCTCTCAGAATAGAGATTTCAGCGAGCTGATCAAGTAGAACCCTAAAAATCCCTCTAGAACTTGAGGCCACTTTAATATTAACAGAGAGTTAGCGGTGAAAAACTAGTCGGAAGTGCCAAATATTTTTTCAAAGTTTCAAATCGAAAGATCGCAACAACTTACCTTGGCTTGATAAAGTCGTATGGTCAAAAGAAGGTCCCGTGTTTTCTGAAAGTGTTGCTCCCATATTAGTTCTCCACTGAAATTCACTATTGACATCCTTCCGTAGTCCACATAATCCATTTTGGAAATCGCATGGTCCTGAAGCAACAATAACAACACAGACGCAGTAAGTGTCCACTTTAGTTCAATCAGTGGGATGCTAGTTGCTCTTGGTTTTCCTCAACAAGATCATCAGCCCAGAGAACAATCAAATTTAGGATACAGGATTTCCACGAGTCGTTTAATTGAGAAAATGTAAAGAACGCGAAAACTGAAAAATAATGTCTTCAGAATAAACTAAGATGAAAATCAGTGGCATTTTTCGTAATAAGTGCAACACCCATAATATGTCCGTGATTGAAGCAAAAAAGGTGAGAATAAACTTACAGAGCACACTTTTAAAAGATCTCATTGACAACGCTGATTAGAATTAATCAGAGTTTTGCAGTGTGATTTTTTGTCATGATTTGAGCGAAGGCATCAGTTTCATTTCTTATGTTAATCGTCATTGAAGCTCGTTATTATGTGAAACAAAGGTACATATGAATGTTGTGCCGCGTAGCACTGGGAACACAAATAGTGGAACCAGAGAATTAACTCTGAAGTGTAAATTATTTAAGTAGCACTATAATTTACACTTCAGAGTTAATTCTCTGGTTCCACTTATTATGTGAAACATCCTACCTCGAAAAGGAATCTGGCAAGTGTCTTCTTTTTCTTCAGTTCTGCCTCCTCTTTCTTTTGAGCAAGACAAGTCATTCAGAGGACATTTCGTCTTTCCTGTGCAGAGCAGGTAGGTTAACGTTCTTAAATTTTGGTTGAATTGTTGGAAGATGCGGCACCAACACTGAACCAGCTCTAAGAAATTATATGCAATCTTCCAACAGTTTTATAGGTATCATGGGCGGCATTCTTTTTGGAACTTTCGAATCAAGCCAAGCTGATCGATCGACTTTCAAAACAGTGGGGTTGGTTATCAAGTGTACCAGTTACTACTCTTGTTGTCCGAAAATGACCCCAACCAATAAAGGCTGCACCATCTCAATTTTTCCTGTCACCCTTTCATTCTGGTAACCTTTAGGGGGCGCGTCTTACCAACTTTAGTTAACGTGAAAACGCTTGAATTCCTAATTTAATCTTACAATAGGCCACAGCTAATTTCCAGGCTTAACTAGATCAATAGTCCACCTTAAGACATTCGGCCATTTTAGCTGTTGGTAGCGATGTTTCGACACCGTGCCATGTTGTTAAGGTCACCAGTTCTTGGCATATTTGAGCACTGTATCATTTTGCCATAATGTTATTCAAGTCATAATGATATTCAAGTCAGTCAGTTATAGAAAGCAGGAAATTATTAAAGATATAAACGTGATAAATCTCACCACATATGGAAGGAAGATGGGTACCATCAAGACATCCTTCTGTTTTCTTGCAGGTTTGCGACCAAGAGACTGACTCTCCATCAAAGCACAGAAATTCATCCTTCGGGGTTTCTTAAATCAGACCATGCATATGAACATTTTATTGACAATCGGTATCATGGGGACATCGAAAAGTTCTGTTGGTCTTTGCTTGTCTTTTTTGGATAATTATATTGAGCAAGCAAATATAGCATGATAAAATAAGCCAATAGATTCTAGAAAATGCTGCAGCAAGAACCGTATAGCACACGAACTTTCAGGGAGGAACACACTGTCAACTAAACATGAACAAATAAGTAAGTCAATAAAATAGAAATTTGTTTTTGGAACCCAGGTTCTCATTCGATTGGCGGGTTATCAGATGGTCAGTAAGTAACTATGTGGTAAACGCACAAACATAAACCGGCTATTTCCTTCCATAGCTATAGACTATGGTAACAATAAGTTGTGAAAGAATATAATTCAAATCAATTTTTACCCTGTCTTTCCTTTTCATCTTCTCCATCTTGACAGTTCATTTCGCCATCTCGTAGTTTCTCTGGGGACAAACACTGGCCTGATGAACACGAAAACTGACGGTTTAGACATCTGCAGTTGCTCTCGTCCGATCTGTCAATACAGTGTGGCCAGCCATCGCATTTCTGTGTACTTTTGACGCACTGCAAATTGTCACACCTAAATTCTTCCTTGCTACAACTATGCCCTGTAATAAAAACAGCAACAAGAGAGATTCCTTTTCCTTTGTCATCCTGACTATGACTACACAATTTCGAATCGTGCGACCATATGCAAAACGATATAGCGACCCAACTAGAAAATATGATGGCCGTACCTCTTTAGAAATTAAAATTGGTAAATGTGCTTAACGTAATTATGATAACGTAAAAAGTGCTAATGTGACCAAATTCTCGATATCCATTTTTCAAATTTTCGTACACAATAGGTCTTTCCTATTATCTTGCCAAATTTCAATCTATTACTAACATTAAAACGCGTGTTTTTTGGACCTTTATTTCCGAGAATTTAGCGCCGCCATAAAATTTCCCTTGCTCTAATTTTTGGTTGAAAATTGGAGTAAATGACGTCATATTCTCAAAAATACCGCATGGATTGAAATTATAATAACAATTAGTACAGCAATTCGCACGAAGAAGAAAAAAAACTCTGGCCCCTGTATTCGTGCAATTTTCCACACTTATTCTTATTATATTTCAATCCGAGCAGTATTTTTGAGAATATGACGTTATTTTCTCCAATTTTCAACCAAGAATTGGAACAAAGAAAATTAATGGCGGCCTTAGATTCACGGAAATAAAAGTCCAAAAAAACGTGCGTTCTACACTTCGTAATAGATTGAAATTTGGCAAGATGTCCAGGGAAGACCTGTTGTGTACAAAAATGTAAAAAAACGTATATCGAAAATTTTATCATAGGGGCACTTTAAGGCAGAAAATTTTCAAGAAACTCTGAAAGAGAAGGGGAGCTCTTACTTTAAGGTCGAGACTCAAAATTGTTTTTCCAGCGCGTTGGTAAAACGTGAAAGTCGAATGTAAATGTATACGGAAGCCGGTTGGAAATGATAAATAAAACCCCGGGAAGTTTCAGTGTGGATGGGAGTTTTTCACACGAAAAAGAAACTTTGTATGAATGTATGATTAACTTGCATAAATAAGCAGTTTGGTTTTTGATTTCAGTTTTGTTTTAGCAGCTTTATAATAGTGCGTACAATTCGTTTAAATCAGTCGAGTAAACATTTTTACTAACCTGGCATGGCAAACAAAGGAAAAATAACACATTTATCTGTGAAGATCTTCAAATTCTGGATTACAACCGAGACTACCCTGTTGTTTAATGCTACGCCTTTCAGTTCAACCTTTGGAAAAAAAATCCGGTATATTTATTAGAAATACCCTTTGATTATCTATCATAAAACAAAGCAGTATTTACAGTGTATTTTAATAGCAAACAATTCGTTCATCACTGAAGTACCATTATTAACTTGGAGCTTTCCAAACACTGGTTTCACTTTTAACATTTCTGCGGTCCATTCTTAAATAGATGAGAATGGTTTTTCTACTGCTCAACGCTAATGGCACAAAACAAAAGCACGTTTAAACATGAAAGGATCATATTCTATTTTCGTTAATTATCAGCTAGTTGGACATTGAAAGTTCCAAGTTTCATGGATTACCTCCTTTCTAGGAATTTTCTCGGACGAAACGTGAACGCTGTGAGCATGAGCTGCGTCTTGCCAACGTGACTCAGTGTACTTTTAAAGGCCGCAGTAAACCGATTGAATTGGTTCTGGATAGTGTTGTTTCAGTTTATAGATAGTATTAAGGCGATAGTTTCCATCTTATAACAATATTTATTACATTACAAAACACTACTATACCATAACATCTTTTCTCGATTCCCATGAGATCTGAGCCTTAGATGATCTGTTTCCATGGTAACCACTTATCTTCCAAAGCAGAACTTTTCCTTCTTTTGTACCGACATGAACTTCAAGAGAGGAAGCTTTTCCTTTTCTCGTTACCTTTGTCGAGTCAGGCAATGTGTACTCGAATTGTAGACAGGTATGTGTCCTTTTATAGGAATCTTTCCAAGGTAGCATTGGGCTCACAAGAGATGCGTTGCCGACACCCACTAAATACGCGCCCTGATAAACTGAAAAAATAGTAGATGTTACGGTGACGTCTCCCCATAAACCCACTTATGTCCAGATATGCAGGGTTATCGAGATTCAATGCACTTAATGAAAAAGCATTACAGTGTCATTTTCATATTACCTCATATGTGACAGAATTATGTATGTTTTGGTGACTTTTTAGTGAAGAAAAACACTTTGTGATGCTTATCATAAATAGCACGAATCTCATTAACCTGCATTTCTGGACATATCTGAATAAACTAAACTAAACAAAAATAAGTCATGTAGCAGGTCTTGTAAGGTCCCATATGAATGACTTGTTACCCTTTGAGAGGACAACAGGACAAACTACAGAAACAGTGCCCCCATACTAGCACCAAATAACAGCTACTGACAAGCAAATGAATTATAAGCTTATGAGACCTGATAGCTACCCTTCTGTAAGAGAAAAAAACAATTCTTCATACTTCGCCCTTTGGAAAGAAACGTTCTTCATTTAAAGTTAAGTCGTTGGGGAACATAAATGTTGAAGACGTCAATTTTAATATACTCTCAAAAAACTAATCGAATGATAGCAGTCATCATTTAAGATTGGTCATAAATTGCAACCAATTTTAGGCATGACAAGTACGCAAGGACAGTTATTTTGACTTGGTCTGGATAGAGTTATGCATGCAGTTGTTGCTAAATTGTCAACTGTGTGAATTTTCGTTACTTTTAAAAGCTGAATACCTCCTCCAGTGTTCCACGAGACTCCATTCGAACCACTTGACGTCCAGCGGCACAAGCGATCAATAAAACTGCACTCATTCAGGACAGCAGCTAAAAGATAACATTCACATGCTGGTAAAAGCACATTTGTGTTGGAAAGTCCTAGTTAGTCAAATCAGATTATCTTTATGGTAAATAAATCACTGATTTACCCACCTGTAATAGAAACGTGACCTAGTTCAAGGTATTTTATGTCCTTTTCATCAACAAACGTGTAAAGAATCTAAAAGAGAAGGTTAATAATGAATAGCGTTGATTTACGATTCCAGGTAGATGACAATATTCCTCCATCAGTGCAGTGTAATGGGTCTGAACTTGATCTATTGTCTAAAAAAAATTTACCCCTTAACTCAATTGGCATGTCGTCAATTATTGTCTATTGGTATTCAATCGTTTTAACTGACGACTATCAAAAAACTTCACATCTCATGTTCACGTTTATTCCAGTTAAGATTCATATATTGAAATCCAACGAAAGATAACAAATAATCAGATTTTTGTGGTGGATGTAAAGAATCTCAATGGGCTCTTTGCACGATCCAGTCACATGGTACAAAATTACAAATACTGGTGAGCAAGTTGCGCAGCGGGACTTCCAAAACAAAGGCAGGTCCAGGTGAACTGGTACGAGTTGCATTGTTTTGGAAATCCCACTGCGCAACTTGCTCACCTGTATATGTAATTTTGCACCATGTGACCGGATCGTGCGAAGAGCCCATTTTATTCGGAGGTTCAAACAAGTTTATCATTATCTTGCTGGATCTTTCAAGACGCTAAACCAGCTGATGTGAGCCATTATGGATCATTTTCGCACACGGGTATGTCCACGAGAGGTCAAACTGAACTGAGTGCTGCCACTGCAGGCGGGGTACAACTATAATTACCTGCACTGTCCCGCAAGAAAATGGTGTCTCTCAAGACACGTGCATATCTTTTTGTGACCAGGCTTGTTTGGTTGAGTTTTCGGATATTGGCCTTGTTCTTGCTTTCATGTTTATGGACCTCGACTGCATCTTGTTTCAGAAACACGCAAAATAGGACTTGTTCTATTTTCAACCATTTGGCCTCACGGCTCATCAATAACCCATAATTTGTTCCCACAAATTAACTAAAGTACGAGTGATTTACAATAGGCATTTTGCATGATGGCGTCATTTGACTACAACTACCAGTATGCCTCACTTTTACTTCTTCTTATGCTAATTAGGGCAATTGTTACTTAAACCCCACTAGGAATTCAAAATTTAAATAACAAAGAAAAACGAAAGGAATTCTGATAGTTTTAGTCAAATGACATAAACGTGCAAAATTGTTTTTGGTTCGATAAGAAAAACATTCTATTTCGTCTTGCAACCATGATGTAATAAACGTATTCAAAACAGTATTTTATTATATGCCTAGCTTCGTGAGCGGGCAAAATGAATCAAATTCTGCGCTGTGATTGGCTACCCGAGCAGGCAAGATAGAGCTATCTTGCCCGCTCAGGAAAGCTCGCCGTGTCCCGCAGGAAAAACTTCCCGAAAGTCATTTAATTAATCGTCTTCTGACCGAGTTTGTTCGGTCAAGATGGTTGGATATTGGGCTTGTTCTTTTTTTGCGAGTTTATGCAAAATAAAAACTTGGTTAATATCCAGCCATATTGACTTCACACTTGGTCAATAACCCATATGTATCTGGGTGAATAGAGCTCACTTGTATACGGTAGTCTCCTGGTTCCGCATCTGCTTTTAGTGAAACGTTGAATAAATGTTCACGGCAATTCATCGGCTCAGACAAACTGATCACATACTCGTTGTTGAAGATCGTCATAGTGATTCTTAAATGGCAATCAGGACAGAAAATCCCATGGCAGCAATATCTGTATGAACCTATTGTTTAATGGAACGAGAGTACCGTGTGATCACTTTCTTTAACTTTCATGGCATTTCATTTGGCCAAGCCATAGATCCCTTGCAGAATCATTATTGCTTGGCTGCAGGGCGGAGGGGGAAAAGATAGAATGTCGATGTACAGGTACAAGGAAGGTCAAGGAAGAAGAACTAGACGGTAAAAACCAGTAGAACTGACAACCTAAAAACAACTAGAAAAAGTTTACGGCGGAACCAATAAAAGGTAAATATACAAATACCTAAGAAACCGTTAAAAACGGAAATATCAGCCGGAGGCTGTTAATTCGTCAGTCAATCCGTCAGTGGGTGGGTCGGTTTGTCATTTAGTCAGTCAGTTGCATCGTTCATTTGTTCCCTACTTCATTTGTTAGGTCCTTTAAAAGGTAAAGCCTGCTCACAAGCCAAGTGGCCCATCAGGCTGGAGATTCTCACGGTTTCCGTAGCATGAAGCAACTAGGAGTATTTCTACCCCCCCCCCCCCAACCCCCATGTATGGGATGCTAGTCCATCGCAGGATTACCCCCAACATAAAATTCGCCGGTACTTATTTCAACACCTGGGTGTGGGGAGAGGTACTGTGAAATTTAAGTGTCTTGACCAAGAACAGAACACAATGTCCCCTGCTAGGGCTCGAACCCGGACCGCTCGATCCGGAGACGAGCGCTAGCGCACTAACCGTGAGGCCACCGCTCTTCCCACTGGTTAGGTCATTGCCTGTTGTTTACTCTGCAATAGGAGTTTACTTCTCTGGGTAGAAATGATTTCACACTTCATTACTTTAAAGGATTATACAACCTAAAATTTAAACTACTCTGTAGATACTGAAGTACACTGATGAGGTCTTAAGAGTATATCGCGGTCGTTCTTTAAAGCATCGATCAGTACTGCAAACCTGCGATTGATATCATGGATCCAACTTCTGCTGTGAACTCCTCACCAGGCTCAAATCGAATGTTGCTAAAATTGAGGTGCCGCTCGCCTAATAAAGAGTATAAATTATCGTTATTAGTTTATCAGTTTAACAGTTTACTTTCGGCACTTAACTTCCCAATTTCCTGCATATTTCCAGATTAGATCATTGATGTTCTTCCTTTTTTGAAAGAAATCGATCGCATAAAATTAATAATCCCCCCTCGACCCTCAAATTCAAATTATTGAGGAATTAGCTGACTCAATTTTGCGATTTACGATGTCAATTAGTTGTTGTCAATAAAGCAGTTGCAGTGAACATTTTGACGTAAAAATTATTTCATTGTGATTATTTTACATGCAAACGTATCCCTTGATTATTTACAACACACGATAGGTCACGTTCGATATATCGATGTTCATAGATGGCTCCCAGACTGCGACTTCGATGTCTCTCTACTCACAAAACATACTTGGATACGAAGAAAACGACGCCAAAAACAGAAGTTTGTCCAGGAAACCTCGGAGCTATGTTAAAATATTGACTTATCTAGTGTGGCCTATTTCCAACCTGGCTTCAACCAAAACAAATCTGAAGCATCCATTGGCTTTTGTTCTTGTCCATTTGGGAGCTTGATTCCAACGGATAGGTGATCCTCGAGTTTTTCTTCCGTCATAAAGACTTCAATATTGTAAAGGCGACATTGAGAAAGGAATATTGGCTTTGAAGTTTGCTTGCTAGGCGACCTGAACAGAAAAAGAAACAAGCTGCTATTTAAAAAAAGAATTTTGAAAAGCGATCGCACGTGTTAAAAATAGGCCCTTTGCAGGATCCAGTCACATGGTACGGAATAAATTACGTTGTGGGACTTCCAAAACAAAAGAACTCTTACCAGTCCAGCCCGACTTTCCTTTGTTTTGAAAGTCCCACTGCGCTATTTGCGTCCCAGCGTAATTTATTCCGTACCATGTGACCGGATCCTACAAAGGGCCTATTGGCGGCCCAGGAAAAAAATTGTCACAATAGCTTGGAAATTCAAATCAGTGTACCCTATTACAAAGCGAAGAACCAGATCGCTCTTAGATGATTAGATGGAATTATATCTGATTAAATGGAAGCCTCAGAGGCATAGGTAAGGATTTTTATGTTGGCATATACCAACGACGTTAGTCACTAGCTTGTTACAGAGGATCAGCACAAGACAACGTTCAGTTTACCTTTCCCAATCCAGTCTTGCCAATTTCTTCTTGTCTCTTAAAGATATTAACATTTTGCTCTCACTCTCGATGCCTCTCGAATCTTGAAGATCACCAATGTCCTGAATCCATAACTCACATTCTTCATCACAGGTCATATAGAATGTGTGATGGCCACTATTAATGACCTTGAAAGAAAATGTACAAGATCTTGTAATTTAAACAAATCCATTCCACAGCAAAGCTTAAACCAATTTTGGGTTCAATAACACTAAGAGTAACTGAAACCTCGCGCTTGATTATTGGTATACTTTACTTAACGACGTTTGCGCCCAAAATGTTCCAGCGTACATATTTTTTTAACAAAAACTTTTCATGCAGTAAGGTAAAGATAAAATTTTGCCAAAAAGGCAAAACTGGGGGGTCGCCGTGCTCTTATTTCGCGATAAGGCGTATTGAACACGAGGTGTTTTTAGAAAAAAGGTAAACTCTAGGTGAAGCTAACGCAACCGGAATGGCAAGCCCTATACTTGCTTAAATTTCTTCCCTAGTGCGCATGCTTGATGAGTGACGTGGCGTGACGTTGCAACATGAATTGCATGCGCAGTAAGGTTGCGCATGAGCAATTGGCGGCGGACAATTTGCATTCTCAAATCCATGCTGATATTAAATCAACAAATCTTGAATTTTTATACAATTCAACAACACATTTCAGTTATACCACATTTCCACAACAATATTCGCATCGACTTTGAATTGAATCTAAAGTTTGCTGACAGACATTTCAAGCCACTCAGTTAACCTGGCGAGCCGGCATGCTTGTCTGACCTCGAAAAGGCTATTTTCCTACTTAGGTCCCGATTCGCGCAGAATACGGGAATCTTTACTTACCATGTTGCTTAAACTTACTTACCATGTTGCTTAAAAAATATCAGTTCTGAGTACTAACAGGGCATAAGACGTTTAACTGTTCCAATTGAGTCTGATGTATTGGAATACTCTTGGGCGATCTTGCCACCCAGAAGTTTTCCAATTTTTGGATCAGAGTGTAACAGTTTTCGTAAGCTTTTAATAGAGAGTTTACACTAACGCGGCCAGCACCCATGCAAATTTATCGGAACAAGAGGGCGTGTTTACATAAGAAAGAGGTTCAACTCCCACTACATTGTTTTGGTACACCAACATGGCCGCCTTTTTAATATTTTGGAACACAATGTGAAAACGCTCTATTTATCCTAACTTCAAAGTGCAGCAGCTGTTTTTGTTGTAGGGTTAGGAGCATTGTTTCTGTTATTTGTTCTGTTATGTTCTTCTCCCAAAGGGTATCGAGCCAATTATGTGAGATCTTGCGAGAGCTGCTACCTGATCCTTTTTGAAAGCCAAGTTCTCCTTGAATACTACACCCAGTGAGCCAAAAATTCCACTACGTTGCATAAGGCATAGCTGTTTAAATGTTAAGAGTCAATTCTTATCAACATGACGCCTTCTTTTAAAAATGTCGTATCTAAATGAGGAAAATTTAAACATTTACGTCAGCAACGATTTCTCTATAGATGTTCCTAAAAAATCGTATTACTCTAATCAGCTTTTTACCTTCAGATAGGCAAACAGTTTCTGCGCATAATTGTTTCCAAAGTTGGTTGGTGCATCCATAATTTGAATCAAATTCCAAAATCTACTTTGAAGCCTGAAAACATTATTTTCTTTAAGGGCATCAGGGCTGTCTTCCTCTTTTCCTGTATCCCAGACTTCTTGGAGTATTCCTTTGGCGTTTGTCTGTGACTCTGATTAATAAGTGAATATGAATTCAGAGTACTGATATGTAGCAGACTGGTAAGCAGCTTCTGGTGTAACTGAAGAGTTTTTATATGACACTTTTTTTTAATAACAAAATATGATAAAAATAAAACATAGCTGGAAAATTGAGAAAGTACTGAGTTCTAGGAATAAGTAATGGTAATAGGACGGAGTGGAGTCCAATTCGGTCTGTTTTCATACGAGTGATAACAAAATCCGATTTGTTTATCACGAGTATGATTACAAACCGGATTGGAGGACACGAAGTCTTATTACCAATTTTCGAGAAATGAATAGCCAAGTTATGAAAAAAAAGGAAAATCTGCATTAAAATACTGACAAAGGAGGCGTAAACATTCTAAGGCCACCGCCAATTAGGTGCCAAAACACAAAAGCAAGCGCGCACACACATAACTACAACTCCAGGGGGTTACTCCCTTATATGGGCTATATAGGTATTTGTGGCCCCAGAGAGTATAGCTCTTTAGCCGTTTTGGTAATAAATAGGGTATCGATTTAGCTGATTTTGGCCATTTCGGTCATAAATGGGTATGGTTTTTGTACTCTAGCCTTTTTAAGCCGTCATCATCGAAAAGAAAATCAACAAAAACCCTTCACAAATTATGTTTACAATAATTTAACTACATTGGTCTGAACTAGGGATCCGATCAAAACGCAGGTCTGCAGGTAAGGTTTATGTCATAAATAGGGTTTCGAATTTTTGGTCAGGTCATAAATAGGGTAGGGAACATCACAGATTTTGGTCATAAATAGGGTAAGAGTTTTGGTAAGCGGGCCGCACACCCCCACCCAATTTTTCCGGGATTACCCCCGGGCTACAACTTTGAATGTGACTGGCTTATTGATAACAAACTGCCCAATAACAAACTGTTCGATAACAAAACTGCCTAATAACAACCTGTCCGATAACAAACTGCCCAATAACAAACTGTCCGATAACAAAAAAAAAACGGCCTAATAAGAAACTGTCTGATAACAACTTGGCAAGTGAATTAGTGGAAAATAGGAGTTTTTTGAAAATCAATCACATTCGAGGAAATTGTAATTTTTATGATTATGTATGATATTCCTTTCTTACGATGGTAGTAACATTTTATCATTTTCACATTTTCGCCTTTTTTTTACTTTCCAAACGAACTCAAAAGCAAAAAGACGAGGCATAAATAAATAAAGAATTTAATAGGCCACTGCTGAGTTACCTTTTACCTCTGCGTCAAAAAGAGTCTTCGTGCGAAACCATTCATATGAAAATGAGTTCCGCCTACATTAAGGTGATTCCCGAGTTTTGCATTGCGCATTCCTACTGCGCACGATTTTTGCGTCATCAGCGCGCGCACATGAGCGCGCGCGCGTACAAAACATAAGAGATTTCCCTCAAACTAAGCTCGATAGCGAGATAAAAGCTCCTTTTTTCTTAAACGAGCACGGCGACTCCCACTTTTTATTCTATAAATTCAATGAGAACAATATCCGCAATAACTGAGGAAAAAATTGGCAGAAATCTATGGCTACTTTTTTGGCAAATGAAATAAATGCTACAGATAGAGACGTAACGGGCCCAGTGGAGCAAGTCCAAATTATGTCTCCTTTAAAGGATAAAAATAACAATTAATAATGCAGGGTATTTGAAGCCATTTTTTCTGGGACATAGATGAATAAGCAATCAAAGAAAGTCGAACTCCGTGTGATATATCATGCGGCATTGAAAAATAATCGAGCTTATTTGTTGCGCACTGAGATAACCAAAAGTCACCTAAATAACCATATTTGTCAGCATCATGGCATGAAAACAAGCACGGTGACCCCCTCTTTTTATTACGTTTTTAACATCTCCTTGTACTGTAATGACATCATACCAAGTTTCATCGGAAATCTATAGCGGGTTCTTTTACTCGGGAATCACCTTAAATCAAAGTCATTTTAATCAGAGGTTTAATGGGAAGGCTCGTTTTGAAACAGATGCTTAAGGTAACTCGGAAATGGTCTATTAATGTGCAGTATTGAAGGAGTAACGTTTCTAGTCTACTAATTCCTTTCAAAACAGGTAATCATTCAAAATTCTGACACTTACCTAATGCTAAAACAGTGACATGGCACAAGACCAATGTGGTGTTGACGTTGGACCCGTTGATGTGCAAAATGTCACCTTTCACTGGGGGAAGGCTTTGGTATTCCAAATATGGACACTGCTGCTTCTCTGTGCACTCAGAACCGAGGATGACTCCAGTTTGATTCCGAGACAAAATCGACACTGTTGGAGGTCTGTCATTACTTATATTCTTTGCATTTTCTAAAATCACTTTGTAGATAAAGAACTCCTTGGCAAGTTCTATTTTGAGCCACGGACTCGCCTCCTACCCACAAACATTAAGATAAACATTAATAAACGCTATACGTTAATTTAGATGCTTTTAGGTTTCAGTGATGACAGGAAGTAAAGTTCTCGTCCCAAACGAATTTATGTTATCTCTACAGCACTCACCCTATGGACAAACGTCAATCAGTAGTCATTGAAGAGACGGTGCAGCTCTTTGTTGAGAGGGGGCCGAAAAAAGAGTTTGACTGTACTTGCACAAGTTTGCATAATCTATGGCTACATGTTCAATTAAATGATTTGGTATTTTGGAGGTATCTTTTTTTCCTAATTTATTCCTGATTGAAATCATAATTGTACGAGCTTTGACAATAATCGTTTTCTGCGCTTACAATGAAGAGAAAATAATAACATGCAACTTACATTATCAATGCCTGTAAAAAGATTTCGAAATGAATGTTTCTTTATTTTCGGCGACGTTTACAGTCAAACCGGATGTTCTTTTGATGGGAACTTTGCAAACTTCCGCCGGAACATTGGTATTTTGGTTGACAGTTTGAGTCGAGCAAGTTGCAACCAACGCGAGCAAGTTGCTCAGTTCATTTGGTACCTGATGGTAGGAACTCGTTGAGATTTTCTAAAACATTTTAAGTGTTACTTCGGTATTTTTGAAGACGACAGGTTTGCGCCGGAGATTTAACGTTATGAATGTTATAGCAGCCAATGTTATTGCTAATTCGTTCAGTATCGAAATTCAAAGGAACCAGAAGTTACCTGCTAGCATTGTAAAATTATATGAAAACCGGCGACGGGACTGCAACTGTTGCGTTCATATGTCCGTAAATACACATCGAGTTTACGGTTGTCAATGTTAGATACCGTTTGAGGCGATAATTCAACTTCTTCTGCGATTTGTGCCTGTTTTGAACTGAACAGACGTCCACAGGGCAGTTATTTTCTCCCTTTTTGAGTTATTTTTTTGTAAAAAAAAATACCTCTTAGTCGGCGCGTCAAGTATGTTGTGGACGGGTCAATGGATCAGTGAGTGAGTGAGTGAGTGAGTGAGTGAGTAAGTGAGTGAGAGATGTATGTATGTCACACCAATCAGATCGAGTCTACTATAAACAGCCAATCAAATTTCTTGTTTTAAAGGTAAATGGTATATGAGAGGATTTGATCCCGATACAGTTCAGAACGGCCATATTTATTCTTCTATAAAAGAGGAGGAAGTATTCATATATTGGGTTTACTTCGGCAAATTCGGTGGGTTAGGTTGAGGATTTTAGTTATGGACGAGATGAGCCTTGAGGTTTGAAACAGTGCGTGAACTAGTTGTATGCAAATGAACGAGATCTTATTTTTAGTTACAAAGGTAACTTGATATTTTTGTT
>JAHPZR010004796.1:40000-52500 GCA_019787425.1 Platygyra sinensis
GCTCCTGAAATTCTTGCGAGTGAAACTATCATACGGTCGAAACATTTTCTCTGATGATCTGTTCTTCGTGAGGTTGGTAACAGACGAGTTCAAACCTTCAACCTTCATTATATAATCCTGATCATGAAGTTTACCTGTGATGATAGAGCCGAACTTCGCTGTAATAACTACATGCAAGTAAATCAACAGCATTAGGGAGCATTCTCATTACATCGGACTACTATAAACTTCTTTGTTACCAAACTCACGAAGAACAGATCATTAAAGAAAATATTTTGACCGTAGGATAGTTTCACCCGCATGGATTTCAGGTCTTTTAGAGGGCTTTGCATCACATTGGAGACATTTCCCTTCAAGCCGTGGACGTTTTAGTTTTAAGGTGGGCATTAACATGTTTAGTAGATAGACACATGCATTTAAAGAACACCAACTGTATTTATTGTCCGCATATCTGTTGTATGTCGAGCAAAGTGGTTGTATGAGTATCGATTTTCTTGTTTAAGGCAAATTAAGTCTTAGTGTTAACTCCACAACTGATCATTGCTTATATCAGATTTAGAAGCAAGATTTTTATTTAATAAACCACACTGGAGCATTTAAAAAGAAATTAAGCCAGTTTCGATGTCAAAATATTGCTTTTGCAGTATGCAAATTTCCAGATGGTGAGTGTCAAAATGGGCCTTGAAAGTTTCATGGGCTAATTTTTTTTCTCAATTGACTTTCATTATACTTGCATTTGTTGTGTTAGTTTACATGAAGTGTTAGCTTACAAGGAATATGTAGCTTACATGAAGTAAATAAAGGAGAGCAAACACGTGTAGTCCTTGACTCACGAGTAACTCAACAGCATTGAAGTAACTCCTGATACAAATATCAATTTTAGGTAATAATGCAGTAAAGAGTTATGACCTTCTGAAATTTGGTAATTTGGAATGATAGTTTTCTTCAAAACTTGTCCCAGACCCCACTCTACCAGAACCGTTCTATGCCAAATCGGCATACATGTACTGAAAGACCCTTTGCAACAGAAATACATCCCACAATGAATTAGGGTTTTATTTGTTGGCCTTTTTTGTGATGTTCTAAAGTTACCCCTTCAAAAGCAGGATTCAGTTTCACGTTCCCAAATGGATCCCCCTGTAATCTTTGAACTAAAAGTCAGGGAACAAAACTACTTTGAATTTTAGAATATATCTTTAAAGAGAAGTTCTGGAGAAAGTTTCATCAAAATCAACCGACCCACATTTCCAACCTCTAGAACACTTTCTTAGACATTGACATTTTAGGGAATACACTCTATACCATTCTTTCCATTTTTCTCACCTTGAGTACTTTGGCAGGCAACGCCAGGTAATCCATCACATGGCAAGTTAATAATCGCTGGATAGTATCCACCAAATGCAATGCAAGTCTCGCCTGACTCTATTTGGGGATATCCCGTGTCAAAAAATGCGCTGTCGACAAATGTTCCATCGAGCCATGACCAACTGGTTAAATCCCTGACTAACCCAACGTGAAAGATATAGGGCCACTTTACCAACCGCAAAAGTGAGACAATTCCTTGGAGTTTTTCGTAAGTTTCGATAATTGCTAGGTAACCGCTTTGGCTTATGCAATCCAACCAAGCATCCTCCCAAGGAAGGCGAGGACTGGTATGAACCTTGTAGCAGTGATGACCGATTAATTCATAACCTTCTTGACAAGTCCTGTTCACTAAAAAGAAATATACGAATCACCATGAATATGATAATTTGAGATTTTATATTGTATAATCCGCATTTGGTCAGTTGAATAATGAACAGGTGATCGTTAAATTTATAACTGTTGTAATACTCTAAAAGTACGTCTACAAGATTGAAGATGTGACATTAAATCGCACTTCTCTTAATGACAACAACCTTCATTGAAATAAGTCACTTGTAAATAGAAGATCTCTTTTTTCATCTAAAACTACATGTTCTAGTCCTTAAACACCAACCTATTCTAGGCAGATTATTTTTGAAACTACTCCGAGTTAATATGATTTCGCTGTCAGCATTTTAAGAGGGTAAAAAGCTTTGACGAAAGTTTCTTTGGTATTTGCTAGCATTACTTGGATCAAAAAGTAAGTTATCCCCCAGTTATCTTACAATTGTGCTAAAAGAATAGGCTTGAAACACTCAAACTTCTTAGTTTGGACTGGAATTCGCCAGGCTATTCCACCAAAACTAAAACGCTAAGAGGTAAATGAGAACGAACTGTGGTCATTATAATTTCAGTGTGGGAAAAATTATTTAATCCTTTAACAAGTAAGAGTAAACCTTTTTATGAATTGCTTATTTCAAAAAAGTTAGAGTTTCAAGAGGTTTTACTAAGTGGAAAGAAAATTTTTGTCTGGACGACATAGCTGTTTCCAAAGCCTTTCTTATGGTGAGATCCATTTCGTCTGAGACCTTCGTAAGGAGCTTCCAGTTTAAGATTTTAAATGATATCACTTTTACTAACCATCGCCTAGTAAGATAGGTTATGCCCAAAACGACCTTTGCACTTTTTGCGGAGTTGAATCAGAAACTTTGTATCACTTATTTTATGAGTGTTCTTTCACAAGCCAAATCTGGAACGATTTCGCATCCTTTTGGTTTCTGGTTTCTGGCAAACGAGTGGACCTCACTTAACAAGATGTGTTATTAGGTAAATTAGACGCAGAAGTAAAATGCTGAATTTCTTCATTACAGTTGTTAAACTACATATTTGGATAAGCAGGAATCATGGCGTAACTCCTAACCTAAGTGCTTTTAAGGATTTAGTTAACGCTAAATTTAGAACGGAGAAATATATAGCTACGAAAAATAATACAGAAAGTAATTTTCAGGCTAGATGGCAACTTTACATAAATAGTTTATTAGATACTTAATTAAAAGATTTAATTACTTTCATTAATGAGGCATTTTTGAAATCTCAGTCAGATTCTGGGGATGATGAAGGATGACGGATGACAGCTAAACCCAACCGGGCGCTGGCATCTTGAAACCGGATCTCCTTAATCCTAAATCAAAATTGCCGATAGGATGCTCGATTGTTAGAACATTATATCAAACGAGAAACCTAAGGAAAGTACTAAGGGAAATGAGAACTACAACATCGAAGTTTTCTGTGTGAGTGAGGCAGGATGGATAAATTTAGGAAAAAGGCGGCTTTCTACAGCTCACACCGTACTCTTCTCAGGTCGAACAGATAACTTTCACAGCAATGGAGTTGCCATCATTGCCAACAGGATGGTAGAGAAAACAATTTTGGATAGGCTCCTTAAGTGGCAAGATTCGATTCCAAGTTTGTTAAAATGATGTTATAGTCTATTTTGCACCAACAGAGGATGCGGAGTGGGAGATAAAACTGAGATGAATTTTACGATCAGCTGGAAGAGGCCATTTGGACCACACCCCAGCATGATGTGCTGTTAGTGGCTGGCGATCTTAATGCTAGAGTTGGGACAGATAAAGCTGGTAAAGAAAAAACAATAAGCCCGCATGGTTATGGATATATCAACAATGATGGTTGAAGACGTGTTGAGCTGTGTGAAGAGACCAACGTAGTTAAAGGGGGACTCAGTTCAAGCGTAGGGATATACACAAAGTTAACTGGAAGGACGTCCCCCGATTACAATATAGTCAAATGAAAACCAATCAGGACTGGAGACGCTCACTCCGTGATGCTGAAGTTCGTCTTGGAGCTGTTGTGGGGAGCGATCACATGCTTGAAACTAGGAAAGCCAAAGAAATGTTTGATGTAGGAAGGTTGAGGAACCGTAATGTAGTGAAATCCTTTAAAATTGAACTGAGGAACTGCTTCAGTATCCTCCAAGACAATCAATATTGACAGTTTAAACCAAGCATTATGAGAGGTAAACAAGAAAGACTGGATCACACTGGACACATGGAAAACTATTGATAGGCGAGGAAAGTTAAAGGATACACAGGAAGATAAATCACAACGCTTGAAGAAAAAGCTACATACCACATACTCCGACCTTGACCGTGAGGTCAAAAAGAGGGCCAGAGAAGATGATGCTGAAGAAGCCGCGCAGAAACAGGATATCATCACGCTGAACAAGATAACCAAATCAGTAGCTGGTGCGTTTAAGAACAATGTCATACTGGAACAGATGCAAAGGCCGGAAAATCATTAGTCTTTAACAGAGGAGCACCTAGCATACATGCCAACATCTCAGAAAATGACAACGAACGGCATATGGACAACAACCCTCAATCGCTTAATGAAAATAAAAATGCAATCAGGCCGCATAAATTAAGAAAAAAAACAAGCACCGATTGTATTAATGCTGAGACGTTGAAAGCAGAGAGAGAGGTCACTAAGACCTTCAAGGAGATATGTGACACAGAAATGGTTAAAGATATCTGGAAAACTGCGTTAATTGTAAAGCTACCAAAGAAAGGGGACCTTAGTCTATCTCTGTAACAGCTGAAGAGGAATCCACTTACTAGCTATTACGAGTAAAGTCTTCACCAGAGTGATCTTCGACAAGATGTTTGCAGAAGTAGATCCATAGTTGCGCAGAGAACAATCAGGCTTTTTAGAAAAGGTAAATCATGCAGCGGTTAAATCTTTACTTTAAGGCCGATCCTCTATTATGCACCGGCATTTGACAGTTTACATCGAGAATCCCTATGGGCTGTGTTAATATACTATGGAATTCCAACTAAGATTGTGAGCGTCATCCAGCTATTGTGCAGTGATTTAAAATCTAAGGTCATCTGAGGACAATATAATAGAACGAAGGAGACCACGACGACGTTAAGTAAGCGCGGACGGAATGGGATAAGAACGGCAAAATGAAGCTTAAGCAGCGAGGATGCTCCACGAAGGCGACGTAAGAATTTCGATTCACTCCATATCTAGCGTGAACATTGCTTATTCTTCTCAGTCATGGTTTTATTGGCGAACAGGAGTTTATTATTCTGGTGACATGTTAGAACCAAAACCAAAATCTAGGCTTTTCGATTCCTTTCGAAGCTTAACCAAAACTTACCATAGTTGAAAACGCCGAGTGAGAGCGTCTCGCCGAATTACAGAATACATGGTTAAAAGATTTGCTAAGCCAGTCCCTCTAATGACAAATATATTTTGATGGACCGCTGTAGAACACTGAGGTGAAGGCTGCTCAGCCACAGAGCCAGTTTCCCTAGACATTGAAGAGGAAGCAGTGTTCACGTATCTTAGAGCAAACTGACAATAGACAGGGACTCCGAAATAGAGGTTAATGTAGGCCGTGAATCAGCAAAGTTGAGGTGCACTTACATCATTGAAAAGCATATGGAAGAGCAGCAGCATTAGTCTTTAAATAAAGTTTGCATCCTTAAAAACGACGCCCTGAGTTTGCTACTCTATGAAGCAGAATCTTGGAAAGTAACTGAGTGCGTATGTCAGAAGCTGCCTTAGAAGGATATTGGTGATCTACTGGCCAAACAAGCTCTCAAATCATGAACCACAAAAGAAGTACTGTGTGCTAACTGTTTCCCTTGAAGTAAAACAATGCAGGTGGAGATGGATTGGGCACATTTGTAGAATGCCCTTGATAGTCATCCCGCAGGTGGTATACGCTGGACTCCAGATGGAAAAAGGAAGCGAGGAATTTTCAAGGAGACAAAGAGACTATCAGTTGAACGGGAGATGAAGGAGAAAGGGTGGAGCTGGGGAGAGATGGTGAAACTAGCTGAGGACAAGATACAATGACGTTCACTGATGACGGCCTTATAGGCGGACACGCACGAAGAGGATTAAGTAAGTACAGTCTGAATGTGAAGAGTGATCATCGCAGTAAATTTTCCAATTTAAGCAATTGGAAAGAAGAAGCCTGAAAAAAAATCAGGGCTTCAACGGGATTCGAACCCATGACCTCCGCGATACCGGTGCGATGCTCTACCAACTGAGCTATGAAGCCACACATTGGGAGCAAGGTCAATTTATTGAGTTCATATTTTCCGGTGCAGTGAAAAGATGTGAAGTATATATGAAATAATTCATATTTGTACTGCGCTTATAGATGAATGTGAAGAGTGATCATCGCAGTAAATTTTCCAATTTAAGCAATTGGAAAGAAGAAGCCTGAAAAAAAAAATCAGGGCTTCAACGGGATTCGAACCCATGACCTCCGCGATACCGGTGCGATGCTCTACCAACTGAGCTATGAAGCCACACATTGGGAGCAAGGTCAATTTATTGAGTTCTGATTTTTTTCAGGCTTCTTCTTTCCAATTGCTTAAATTGGAAAATTTACTGCGATGATCACTCTTCATCGATTCATCGGGCATTTTCTGAATACTTACTCTGTTTATCTCATTTTTTATTTAAGAAATAGGAACAATTCTATGCGTCTATCTAGGTCTACGTGTAATTTTCTTATGTGATCATTTACGTCATCAGTTCGGGGTAGCTGCGGGTTTCACTTATTTTGAAGTATAGTTGTACTGTCCTTTGGCTTTCTTACTTAATCTAAAAACAATTAAATGAAACAAGTTTTCGATCGAGCACAAACCCATTTAAAAAGTGGAGGCATGCCAGTCTACTAAGACAAGAGGGGTAGGAGAATGCTGTTACCAATCCATGATTACAGCTCCACAAACTCACCTGGTCTGGCCTCGCATATGTATGGTCGCGTGTTACTGCAGGCCCTCACGGCAAGCCACCAACCGCAGCCTCTGTCAAACATCCTTCTTTCAAAGTTTTCAATAACTCCACATCTTCCATATTGTGCCGTATTTGGTTCTCCGGGTCCCCACAGAGCTGGATCAACCACGCCTCCATGACGCCATTCCCAGCGCAAGTTGAAACTTTCTCGTGATGCTAGAAACAGAGGTCTGCGGCGAAATTCTCCCGTAGTGTAGTACATGGATAACAGCCCATTTAAGTCTTCCATATCCCTCACTACCATTAGGTCCGCGCCTTTCTCGTTACATGCCTTGCGTGCGCTCGTCCAGCTGCTAACGCCATCTTCAAGGAAACGATCATAATACGATGGCGACGTCTTTATGAATGCACAACTGCTTTTTAGATGAAACCATCCTAGAGGACACCAGCTCTGCTGCACTATCACGAGAGAAACGGGGCGATAAAAGACTGAAATTCTTATCATATATGCATCAACTAGATATCAATTGAACGCAGCAGGTAACTTGGAAAATAAGTAATACCGGAATCCGGCGGGAAGAAGAAATGGTATGCTCGGAATACCCGGAATGACCGAAAAATAACAAGAAAAATAACAAGAAAGGACATTTGCTAATTACAAGCATAAGAACAGAACACCACTCACATTCGCAGTATTCCCATTCTCTGTCCTGAGGGTAATTAGAAGTTGTAGCACACCAGGATCTCACTGTTGAACCGTCCACTGTACAGTCATTGTATAGCTTTCCATTGTACTCAAACGGAAACACGCAACACTTTCCGGATGGGAGACGAATTGTAGAACATGCTTCTGTCAGTGCTAGAAATAAAGAATTTGAAAATTGTTGTATAGAAGAAAATTCGATGAATATACTGCGGATGGCTGGTTAAGGAAATAAAACACACACTTTTAAGTTTGCAAAACATATTTCGGATGACCAGCAGCCATCATCAGTTGCGAATACAAATGAACCACTAGTCGGTGTGATAGAAAAGAGAGGTTAACGGAATATAATATGAATACTAAATAACAACTTGAATGTAAGGTGCTAGAAAATACGATGGGTATTCGTGACATGGAGAATTTAAGTGCAAGTGTTAAATTAACATAATTTAACTTGCTTCTTTAATGAGGGGGTTTCCCAACTGATGTGTAAGGTCTCCTTGATTTTTAGTTGAAAAGAAGTGGAGGCGTGTCAAGGATTCAAAAGCAATTCTCTGAGCACATGCAAAGCTCTGCACGTGTCTGACCCATAAATGAACTGAAAGATGTGCGAGTTCTTATCGGATGTTAAATGTTCACGAACACGTGTAACAAGATGTAGACAACACGGGATCGTGATAATTTAGAAATGACATCTTTAGCACTAAATAAGTTCTTGACCTTGTAGGATGTAAACACTAACTTGATGTCTTAGTTCTTACAATAGCGTCGGGTTAGGCGCTTTATTCTAAGAATCGGTCTTGAACCTTTTTTGTATACAAGACACCTAACGATGTTTTCATAGCTTTTTAAGACATTTTTAGAGAAATTTCCTGCTGTATCTGACTGCAAGCTCTTTTAAGTCTAGAATGGGAAGGCTTTATATTGTAATCTGGCCAAAGGAAAATTAAACGAACTGTAAACTATTTACTTGCCATACACCAAGGTTAGGAAGGTTTGAAATAATATACTTACTTGATGGGGAGACCATTGCTGCAAACATGACGGCTAAAATAAAGACGGACACAACTGAGAGAATGCAGCGACCACATAGCATTTTTGGTTCTTGACTTCTAGGATATTATCTTTAAAAGAAGAATAAGAAATAGAGTTTGTTGAATTGGGAAGAAAAGGGAGAAACTGTTTCGTGAATGATTTTTTTCTATCGTTTTCATGCGTTTTGCTTTCCATGCAACTTCACAGTATGTCTGCACTGCAAGCACCTCAGGTTATTAAAATGGTCAAATATTTCATTATCACTATAACAACACAGTTTTACAAAGGTTGAACTTAACTGTGAAAAAGACAATAGACAGTGGGAACCACATGTACGGCTGGCAGACGCTACAAAGACGACAAAACTGAAGGTGGGGTCGCTTACACACATTGTTTCAAAGCAGTGAAAATTCTTATCTAGAATGCATGAATCGCAATACTTTTAGTATGGGTTATTGACCAAGTGTTCGGTCAAGATGGCTGGATATTGGCCAAGTTCTTTTTTGCGTGTTATGGACCGAGACGAAGTCGAGGTCCATAACTCGCAAAAAAAAGAACGAGGCCAATATCCAGCCATCTTGACCGAACAAACTTTGTCAATAAAGGATTTATTATATGGCTTTTGGTGATATTTTGCTTTCGGGATGCAGCGGGTAGTCCCGAGCGGGCAAGATGGCTCCATCTTGCCCGCCCGGGTAGCCAATCACAGCGCGCGATTTGGTTCATCTTGCCCGCTCACGGAGCTAGCCATATAATAAAAAAGAATACTAAATGAAAAGAGAAGGGGTAGTGACTGCGCTGGTAATACAGATTTATCAATAATGCACGATCAGCTCCAATAGCGGGAATACAGTAGCACATGCTGAAGAATGATTCAATTCAAAAAAGGAGAGACAAAAGAGGACAACCATTCAATCTGGACATGGAATGACTCTTTTTTAAAAAAAAAAATTAAATAAATAAATAATTTGGAATGTGCCTCGACAACTTTAAAAGTCAATGTGCTTTGATAAGAAGTCCGAAGCCTACACACTTAATTGTTGGAACCAACATTTGGACGAAGGTTTTATATGTTGGTATATACATGTACAACGAGATTAACTACCTAGTCGAACTACGGAAGCTCACAAACTTAAACTAGAAACTTTTTTGTTTTTAAAATGCATATTGAAATGCCTCTATAGCAACAATTGGGTCTGTAATAGTTGTTACCACACTTACGTTTTCTATAAAATTCCTCATTTGCCACCTATTCCTATCTCCACTAATGTTAACCATATTAAACACCTTTTCGGTTAATACTACCTAACTGGTGTTTGTCTACTTTCTTGTTGAACTAATTCCGAATTAACGCACTGTAGTTTAAATAACTAAAAATGTTAATATATCGGAACACATCAGCTAACGTTTGTGTTCGGAGTTCAACTGATTATGAAAGATAATATCGACGATACTTCTTGATATCAAACTGTCAATAGCCACATGAAAATTCGATCTTTCCCGTTACTTAAAGCTCGGCAATAATCCTCTTCTTAGGATATAAAATTCCTTACAACATAAAGCTAAAAAAATTATATTCATTCGTCACATACCTTAAACACTTTCCGTATTGTAGAAAAAGGAGATTAAATTTCAAGCAGAATTTCAAGCCAGTTCGACAAATGAAAAACCTTTCCTTTTTCACCTTTCCTTCGATTCTTTTGATATTGTAAAAACTACGCCTGTTTCTTTTCAACCTTCCTATTTTCACATAACTTTTCAAAGCTATCACTATTTTAATTAATTATAAGTACGCGCATCATGTTTAATCCCTCGACGAGCTTGAAAGAACACACGTTGTGATCTTGGACTTAAACGTTTGATTTAAATGCAAAACACACGAGATTTGTTTATTTCCTGTTTGAAATATAGCTCCAAAACTGGTGAATTAAAATTGCGCGTGTAAACAAAAGCAACAAGAATGACTGTTCCGTGCACGCGATGTTAAAACGTTTTCCCAGTAAAGGCCGATTTACACGGTACGTCTTTGTCGCAGACGACAAGCTTACGACGGCCCTACGACATGAATTGTTTCTTGTAAATCAAACCTACAACTCGCTAAATGGTCCTAAGTCATGTCGTAGGTCTGTCGTAAACTTGTCGTATGCGAGAAAGTCGTACCGTGTAAATCGGCCCTAAGAGTGTTAGTGAATTTGTCAACATTATTAGGTCTGTTGTGTCAAAAAAACTAAACATAAGGTGTGCCCGTTTTCGTTTCATTATAATTCATATAGCCGCCTTACAAAAGGTATTGAATAATGCAATGTCTTTCCATAGAAAACAAGTGGGTGTTGGGAGAACGAAAAAGGCTGAAAAAAACTAGCCTGCGGCTCACGTTTCCACACCTGTTTTAAATGATTACCATGGCTACGGTTAATGTCAGTTTACTTCCTCAAGAATTGGTAGATGCCTTACAAAAGGTATTGAATAATGCAATGTGTTTGCATAGAAAGCAAGTGGGTGTTTGGAGAGCGAAAAAGGCTGCAAAAAAACTAGCCGACGGCTCACGTTTCCACACCTGTTTTGAATGATTATCATAGCCCTGGTTAATGTCAGTTTACTTCCTCAAGAATTTGTAGATGAACTTAATTTTTTTGTTGATAAAAATAGCTTTGGTCGTCTGTATTTTAATCAATATTTTGCATATCTGACGGGCGCAGAACATTTTTCACGTAAAGATGCGTGTGTGAAAAGTAAAAATAAGAGCTGCTTTATTATAACGCCTAAAAATATTCGTCAAGGTCTTGTGTTTTCTGTTTAACAATTCTTTAAGGTCTCAGCATTTGCTAACCTGCATTGCAAAAGAACAAAGCACGCAAAGGTGGACCAGAATAATTTAACTTGTTATTTGCTTAATAAAGAATTTGCACTTGGTCGGTTTTCAAATGAGTCTTCAATTAGACACCCATGTTGTCTTCCTTAATAAGTTAAGCTAATGAAGGTGGCATCTTTCACAACTACTTTTTCGGTAAAATGGGTTATTCCAGGTTATTCTGTGGAGTAAAAATGTTTCCTTTCGTCTGTTTATGCGGTTACCCATATCAAGTGTTCTGTTTGAAAATTTTGGAGCGACTCTGTTCTGCATGTAGTAGAGAGATTATCAAGCATGAAAACGGAACATGGCTCTTGTTTGCATTATGAAATGAGATTTAATAAAGTGCAGAGTCATACTACAGTTGCCCATGTTTTGCAGTGCAAGTAATTTGTTGTAGAATAAACCAACCTTCGTTCCTGAATTAAACCCTTGTTCAGTCCTCCCGTATCAGTAGAAACGGAAAACTACGCATGATCCTCGCGAAGCGTCGAGAAAAACGTGTTTTTGGCGTAAAGAAGTTTATTTATTGACGACTTAAACTCGTAACTATATGTCATCAACACTGGTGTCTACAACAAAATAGTACAAATATGTTAAATGAAGAGCGAAAATAGCTACATAAAACATTGGAAACACGAGACGGAAACGATGAAAGGAGACACTTGCCTGACAATAATAAGGATACGGCGAGGAAAACCATAAACAAATCTTGGTGGTTCAAAAGTAAATGAACCTTTGCCAAATTTACATAGCCCTCGAAAGTAACTTGGGCAACCGCCAACGGATTGATTTCTACGCCGTTGAATGCAACCCTCGCGTGCTGAATAAAAAGCAGATTTTAAATCATTGTTTCTTTAAAGGATTGACGATAATCGCCAACCTGTAAAAAAATGGGAAGGATTATTTACGATTAGCGATCACTAGCATAATCCATACGCTCTACCCAACAGAAACAACAACAGCAGGAACAATCCTTTATTTAAAACACGATTTTTTTTGGAGCAACAGGTTCGCTTGTAGGGTCGTGTATCTACAATCTTGGAAAAAATAAATGAGAAATTAAGACCACCCCTCCCCCCATTTCAATGATGGAAAAAATGGCGCGCTTTGGTTAGACTGCGAGTTCATCATTGATTCGGGGGAAGGGGTGGTTTTATTTCTCATTTTATGCTGTCTAAGATTGTAGCTAAAAATTTAAGGTGACATACCTATGTACCGCCGTAATAATAATTATATCCGTTCTCATTCACATTAATAAAATTTAAAATCTGTTACGCTATGCTC
>JAHPZR010004796.1:62500-65000 GCA_019787425.1 Platygyra sinensis
AGAGGACGTCATTCGTGATAGAACGCTAGTAGATTTATACTAACAGCAGATAGAAAACGGTAATATAGCCAATCAAAGTCACAAACTCACAATAGACTACGGTAAATTTATACTAATTTAGTTAGAAATGACAACTTGATACTTCTGTTTTTCACAAGGGAGTAAATTCAATTAGAGCTGACGAATCGTCACCTCTTGTTCCCATGAAATGTTTGAACAGGCAAAATGAGATATTGCTATTTTTAGTTAAAAATGGTAACTTAACACTTTTTTTTTAGCATGGGAGTAAATTACTGATAGAGCCAACAAGTTATGACCTCTTGTTCCCAGGATATTAAACAAAAAAAGAAGTTAACATGTTCGGGACAGCTTTTAGATGTCTGCAACAGCGGTTTGATATGGTTAATTCATGGGGATTTTATGATATTCGTTTCAGTCTGAGATCTTTTTGATTAAGGTAAAAAAGTATGAAAACTGTTCAAAATAATGTTCTTTGAAGACTGCGAGGCACCAAGTTAAACTACAAATTAATTAAATCAGCCTTAAACGAGTCAGAGAGCTTATTTCGTTTTCTTGTTCTTCACTGCTGGAGATAAATATCTTAATTCAATTATACGTTGACTAGTAAAAATGTGACAATCTTACTTTTCACGAGAACATTTGTAACATGATACTTTTGTTTTTCTCGTAAAGTTATACAACATGATCCCCTTGTTTTCTCGAAAACTTAAGGGCGACGTGCTATTCAGTCTTCACTGCTGGAGATAAATATCTAAGAAAAAAATGGAAGAAGAATGATTTCCTTAAAACACTAATTATCATTTCACGGATAAACAAAAACTAATCTAATCATCGGATGATCACAACTGACAGATCGAGTCACGGAACAGCACGTTCTTATTCTGTTGCGACCTTTGGCGTCAAAAACTACTTCAAATTATGAAAGGCGTTTCAGCGAGAACTTGCTGTACGTACTATTCAACGACTGACTCTGAAAAGCTGGTACATTAACTTACAACATAAGCCTCTTTACAGATGTCAACAAGTACGGGTGCCTTACAAACGACTTGTCCAAGACGAAAACAAAACCGACCAACGGACTTCTAACAACTAACAACGGATGGATCGAAACCGACCAATGACCGATGATAAACTTAGCATGAGTCTTGTAGCCAATGCCATGAAGGCTTTACTGATCAATCACTTTAAACAGACCAGACTGGTAACACCATCGACTGACAAGCATTATTCACTACCTCCAGGGACTTGTTATTCACAAAAAAAAATAACTCTTGCACGCCCTGCGTGCCTATGTTTAATTGGTGTTGGCGACATTGCTTTTCCTATTTTTTGTAGTGTCTATGGAGACTATCATTTCTTTTGGCAATTTTTTTCTCCATGTCATAACTAGTTTGATCTTTTCTAAAAAACTCTTATGTGATTTCGAGTTTTCAATTTACATTTATAAATGAAAGATTTAGCTGTAAAAGCGATTCAAATTAGCAAAGTCTTTATTGTCATCAAAACACGCCAAACAGAATATTTATTATTAGTATACACTAAAATAGTGGATAGCGTTGATGGCGCGCGCTGATTGGTTCGTCAAACTCCGAATATCCTTTTTACCTCCGAGCAACTCGAAAGAAAATGGCGTCCTGGTTTGCATCCGTGACAAGCGCAGAAATCATTCAAATTAACGACGAAGCAGTCCCTGAAAACACAAAGAGAGCAACTAAATTTGGTTTGGCCGTGCAAATCGTTTAACCCAGCAAAAGATGCTGTGTGGTACTGCTCGACTCCACTTCGCCACAACACGCTTGATAATATGCTGCGCTTTATGACAACAAGAGCCGTGGTATAATCCCACACGTGACAAACCACTCAATCAGAGCCACCACCGTAACGGTTCTATCTGCTGCGAACATCGAAAGTCGACATATTAAAGCAATAATCGGGCATCAAAGCAAAGCCAGCATCCAGAGTTTCTGTGACACTCCAACATTGGAGCAGTTCAAAACAATGTCAAACAAGCTTGGCGAGTTCTTCGATCCGGCCGGAAACGAAAATAACGCTGTTGTGGTCACTCATTCAGCAGTTGTTCCTCCTACCGCTCCTTCAAGCCAACTGCCATCAGCAATTCCAAGTACTTCTGGTGGTGGAAATCAGTTTGTTTTCGAGTCCATTTAAGGCGGCTCGCAGAATCTTGCACGTGGCTTCGTTCCCGGACACCTTCCACAACTGCAGTTTTAATTTCAATGTGAGCTTCGGAGATAGCAGCAGAAAATAAAACTTGTACCGATTAAGGAACAGAACTTGCCGAACATGCAAAAAGCAAAGATTTTCATTTTGATTGAGCAGAGCATAGCTTTCACGATGTATAAAATATTTTTCCCTCCTTTGATCACCTGATGTATCATGTGACTTTTTGGGCGGCTTGTTGTTTGCGCGCGGGAAAATATTGGAATCGTTGCTGGAATTTATGAATTAAGATCAATTTTTT
>JAHPZR010004796.1:72500-75000 GCA_019787425.1 Platygyra sinensis
TGCCAATAAGCAGACGTTCCTTGGCAACTGAAAGGCACTCCGGTGTTAGCAAAGAGACAAATAAACACTCGTACTCACTACAACGCAAACGCAAAGAACGCAATAACGCAAAGAACGGAAAAGATCCTACAGGATCTCTTACGGGTTTTACCAAATCCAAACTCGAACGGATCGATTCCCATTCCAAGCAAGTAGCATGCTTGAACTTCTCACGTGATAAGCAGGGCAGACGCCAGTATGAGGCAAACCGCACCACGTTTTGAAAAGTTTGCATTCGTGCAGATATCAAACGCCTATCCATTTGATTGCACTTGGAGAATTTTGCACTCCATTTGCCTGCATCAGTGCTTTGGGAGAACCAGACTTTTCAGCTAAAGGTTCTAACATTGAAGCTGAAGAGAAACCAGGGTAATAACACTGCAAACAGTTTTTTTTACATCTAACGCTACAAGAGACATACCGCGTGAAAGGACGAGAGGCCTCCCCAAAAGACCAAGGTGGACGTTTATCACACAACGTAACTCGCGCAGCCACGGGAGGAACGGTCAAATGCGTGGACGTGTCACATCAACAGACCCAGGTACGTCAACAAACGCAGGAAATGAGATCGAAGCAGCAATTCTTTGTCAAGGCACCAGACCCAGGTATGTCAACAAGTACTTGAAATGGGGTCATAACAGGAGACACTGATGAACCAATTAAAGCATACATCTTAAGCACAGTAAAATATCCAAGTTTGCCAATCATGAATTAAGGTCCATGCAGCAGAAATGGATTAGTCAGTAAACCCATGTAGCATTTCCAAAGCAGCAAAAATAAATGTTTAAGCTACTCACGATACGAGTACTGCACAGTGGTGCCTTTTCTGAAACGTAAAGAACAAAAGCAAATGCGAGCTTCACATCACAGCATTGTCGGCATACCTTATCGTCGATTGTAGGGAACCCAGAAATAAAAAAAAAATTGAGAAGTAACATTTTCAATGTAGTCTATTATAATTTTCCTTTGTTTTGTCGGGCTATCAATAAAAGTGCTTTTAAAATAAAACCTACATCTTTGTCAGCGGTCAAACGTCGGGCATGCGCAAATGGGTGCATTTTTTGCCAGCCGCGCGCCAGTTTCCCGCGCAAAAACTTTTAGAGGAAAACATAGGAAACAACCGGTGTCACGCAAAAATTTACGAAAAAAATTGAAACGTTCGTAGAAATCTGTAAAAGGGAAATAAAGTAGGAAAACTTTTCAGAAACAAAGTTTATTAACTAGATTCTGGATTTGTCTGAAGCACAGGAACGAGATGAATCGAAACGACAAACGATGTTTGTGTCAGTCTTCACGGGGGCATAACCGAAAACTTGCCAAAATACCGATCCCAAACTACTTGTAACAGGTCTTTGACCAGGTTGAATAATCTTTTTCAGACTACAAACCTGGGACAAACTGGTGCACTAAATGCAAAGTCGAGGCGGGCAAAAATAATCAAGGAGCACGGAAAATACATACAGCGGAAAAGAAAGACCTGTAACAAGCAGAAGGTAGAACAATTTTTAATTGTTATTTCTGTTAGGTG
Organism: Platygyra sinensis; assembly: GCA_019787425.1. Lineage (NCBI taxonomy): Eukaryota > Metazoa > Cnidaria > Anthozoa > Scleractinia > Merulinidae > Platygyra > Platygyra sinensis. The sequence goes on from JAHPZR010004796.1 coordinate 74,068, forward strand.
TCGTTGTACAAGCTAAAACATAAACAAATATATAAATAACGAGAAAAATGTCACTCATTTATAGGATGCCGATGACCCACGAAAAGAACAATGTAATAAAATATTGATCAACAAAGAGACAAGTCCAATATTATTTTTCTATTGTTCGCACATGCGCAGACGTTTGACCGCTGTGTTGGCGGGATAACTTTAAGCCTGGTTATTATCATACGCCGCTGACCGGGGACACTGTTACGGCATATGTAACTCAACAGAGCTCAACTTTGTAGGCAAGCCAGCTATTGACGGCAATGAAAATATTTTATGTGAACATCATCTGCAGACGCAATGTATCACCTAAAAACTCGATTTTTCCACAATTCCTCAATTTCAAAATGGCGAATGAAGTCACACGTGAGGATTTCCCAAGGAACGGTAATTCAATGGACAAAATGAGAAAGTACCGGGCTATGTATGGGAGGTCCTCTCATGAGTATGAACAAAGTATCAAACTGGCCGTAATTTGTTCGCCCTTAAAGCATTGGCCACATCCAGTACCTTCTCCGAGATCTCATCTTCTCCATCTTCTATTCTTCTTACGTAGCTCATCACAAGCACGTGAGCAAGCGAAAACAGGGCACCCCGGTGAGACGATACTATCCATATTTACAGATGGACTGGTCTAAAATTGCGTCAATTCGATTTGCATTTCGCGCAAATTTGAGCACGTCGGAGATGCATCGCAGACGTGCCGGGGACCTACTGAAACAAATCACCAAATGGTGTCAGTTGCAACCGACAACTTCGTCGCAGGTAGGTCGGCGGGATATGAGAACCAGGTTTTATAACTACGCTATTTCAGAGTTAACTTCAAATAGAGCTTTGGGGATGCTTTTTAAACCTGTCAAAAGTTATCTGAATTACACTCAGCTTTTACAATAATAAAGATTTCAA
>JAHPZR010004797.1:0-10000 GCA_019787425.1 Platygyra sinensis
TATTTGAGGCTTACCGTGTCAATAAAGAACACTCCGTCAATTGCTGTCTCTTTGTTTCTTTCATCTGGTAAAACATAATTTCCACACTGAATCTGATGCCATGTGCCCTTCAAGGTATCACCAACTGCTCATCACATGCAAAAAACATAAAGAAACCCAGTGAAAAAAATGGACCAATTAAAATTTTCTTGAATTTCTTGAATTTATAAATTGCATGACTGAATTGATATGTAGTTAGTTACAGTTCCAGAGAAGATCGATCAGCTCCACAGAAGGGATTTTATTTTACTGGTAAGAGCCCCCACTGCACCCCTCAGGAAATTCCAATTAAGCTTCATAATTTTTTTGGTTTTAAAGAATCCTTCCTCCCCAGGAAATTCAAATCCCTTCTGGAATGTGGATATTTTCTGGAACTGCATAGTATAAATTAAAATTATCCTCTTCCTTACATATACAACCTAAAAAGCTTTAATTTTCTCACAATTACGTGTAGCACATACCAGTGGTGGTGTCTAAAGCTTCATTGCTTTCTTGTGTTTCCCAAAGAAACACCTGACGAAACCCTGACAATAGCAACACCTTTCTGCCGCAATCTGAGATGTAAAGCACTGGGCGATTGTGTTCTGGAAAATAGATAAAAAATAAGCAATCACGAATTATTCAGAAACAGTTTTCAGAAAAGAAAAAAGACTGTGTGTAATTGTAAAATTTTTTCATTACTGTTACTGAATTGCTGGCCAACTTGTCATGAATAATTTTATTATTTTATTATAACTTAAGGTAAAGAAACTACCAGGGATGTAGCAAAGAAAGCACTAAGCTGGCTCATAAATTTCCTGGCTTTGCAACTCTAAAGTAACCTAAGTCTTAGTTTTGATGGTAAATTTCAGCTGGATTGCAATTCACTTTTAGCTGGACTGTTGTAATTTACTGACAGCCAGTCTTATTAAGCTACATGTACATCTCTGATTAAACCACTATCTGAATACTCTGAGTTTGAAAAGAAATGAGCATGTAAACAGAGATGTCTGTCTCCTCAGAAGTAAAATAGAAGAATCAAGGTAACTTACTTGTTCCAGACTGGACATTTCTTATCTTATCCAACACAGCTGTTAATTTAATTGTTGCTGAACTTTTGTTCCAGATTAAAACTCTTCCAGAGTTCAACGCACCAGCAACAAACAAACCTGTAAAGCAATAGAGACACTGAGTGAGAGGATAATGCAGTCAGTCACTCAGTCGCTTGTTGATCTGTCAGTCAGTCAGTCAGTTGGTGGGGGGTCAGTCAGTCAGTTTGTTGATTGGGGGGGGGAGGTCAGTCACTCAGTCGGTCTGTCAGTCAGTCAGTCGAACAGTTGGTCAGTCTGTCACTCAGTAAGTCATTTTAGTATTAAGTCATTTGGTCAGTCAGTCTGTCTGTCACTCAGTCTCCCAGTCACCCGGTCAGTCAGTTGGTCGGTTGGTCAGTCAGTCGGTTAATTGGTCGGTCGGTCGGTCGGTCGGTCGGCCAGTCGGTCAGTTAGTTTTCAGTCAAACACAGGAATCAACAACATCAAGAATTAAAGAAAAATGTATTAATTTTTTTAGGGGAAGGGTAATAGGGGATAACTTACCACTTGGTGAGATGCCAAACGCTTGCACTTCTTCTAGATAACTTTGAAGCAGAGGTATTTTTTTCTTTGTTTTTCCTGATGGCAAGTAAAGTTGACTGAGGCGGTGAGAGTCAAACAAAAATAGATCTCCAACATCCTAGAATGCAAATCAAACCAAATGACAACAACAAGTTAACAGTTTGTTTCACAACTATGAGTCCAGTTTAGAAATAAATGAAAATGAATGCCACCTAGCCTATGGTTTGGTGACCAATGGCATGCAGTTCAGGCTGATATTGTGAGCGTTTGTTGGTACTCAACTTTGCAACATTGTTATGCAAATGACAACCTTGTTACACAATATTGCGTGAAAGATGAAACTTGTCAAACATGTCACCTAATATTACTACTGACAGTGTTATGTTCTTATTTTTTGAAACTGTAGTTTTCTGAAGGAAACTATATTCACTGGATACCAGTAGATCAAATGCTGATCCTGGATGATTGACTGTCCATAGATTTTAAATTACAATAATCAATGACCAGTCACTCTGACAACAGCCAAAAGTGTAATAAAACTTTCAACTGATAACACAAAAATTATCATGATCACACTAAAATTAGGCATTACAGTACAACACTAGGACGTGAATCACAACATTTTTGTTCGTAAGAGCACTTTTGAGAACATTTTGCTCGGCAAATGCGTCCTAAACCCTTCAATATATTTTAAAGCAAAACCACTATTTAAATACAAACCTGAATAGTTATAGAGATTAATATAAGCTTTATGTTACAATATTTGCATGTTTGGACTAGCGCAAGTAGATTAACCTACATTTTTCTCTCAGTCTGGATCACTCAACTCTAGCAGCAAGATAACCAAGAATGAAATAAAGCTATGCTTCCTGTTGCTGTTTGATGTAAGCCACAATATCGAATTTATCAAGAATTCGCTTGCAATCGGCATTTTCTAAGCTTACCTTTCCAAGCCACGCGAATGTTGGCCACGGCTTCTTCCTTTTGATCGTGGTCGACGCAAGTACGTCGAGTTTCAGTAACATAATATATTTGATCTACACTTCATATTCCCTTCTGAAAGAAGTGATGCAGATCGCCAGGAAAGTTCAAACCAGCAAAACAATGGCGCGCATTTTGTACACAAATATTCGTGTTGTCCGCCATTTTTAACAATTGACCTCCTTGTTAGTTCCCAGTTCCCACTCGTCTGTTTACAGAGAGTGTTTTTTAGAATTTCTCTTTTAACAATTGTTTGCGACTTTGTCTAAGTACTTGTCACTTAGATAGTTATTGACACTAAAAGTCAAAATATACCACACAAATAGCAGGGAAAATGACTTTTAAGAAATTCTCAAAAGTTTCTAAAAATTTCTAAAAATAGAGACTTACGTATTTCATGGAAACGCGGAGATCTGGTAACTAAGAAACAAAATGGCGATCTTAGGTAGACTTGGAATTTTGTGTCAATAATTTGTTTTATTTATCATGTTTATAGGCTTGTTGAACAGTACCTGCTTAATGTGTATATAACGTTACTTTTTTTCTTATGTTCTTTCTTTTGCCTCCTTCATGGATGACTCGATAGCGTAAGTATAGCTGCTGTCAGCTTTTTGACTGGGATATTATTTTGCGTGTTTCAACTTTCATAACCATTTTAGAGCTTACTCTCTTTTGATATCGTAAGATATTCAAAGTTGCATACAGTTTCAACTGTTTTATTTTCTAGAATCATTGCGCTATCCTTCGCCGGAGCAATCGGTGTACTTTTCGTTGTTTTGGGTTGCGCTTTGAACGAATATGGGTGAGTTAATCAAATCTTGAGATTAATTAATAAGCTTTAATTTTGACACTATCAAAATAGCTTTTGAAAGACAGAGGATCAACTGGAATCGCTGCCAAAGATACGAAGGACAACTATTAAAGAACGAAACATAAGCAGTAGTTGTCACTTTTGTTTGAATCAGCTGTCAGAGTCGATCCAGTCGGAGTTCTGTAGCTATACCAGCTCCCTGAAGCCAAATTTCGATTGATTTTGATGATGTGTCGAACTCCTTTATTCTTAGTAAGCATAAACGACAGGTACATTGTATTTGAAAATGCGATCGTTCAGGTGAAAATGGATATTTTATTTTCAAGTGGGAACAAAATAATTGTATTTGAAAACACTTGAAGAAGTTGAGGGGTTAAAGCATTGATAAGGACTTACATGTATAAGCTTATTGATAGGCTAATTAACAATTAGACTACGAGCCCGAGTTTTCTACGAGCAGATTATTGCTCGTAGAAAACGAGGGCGAGTAGTCTAATTGTTTTAGTATAAATTAACAGTAGTCTCATTGCATAAAAAGAAAAAAATGTCAAGTAACGCATAAAAATGGAACTGTTTTATTATGTTACATCAGGTTCAAATGTGATGTGCGATGTGCACTGATGCTTAACTGTTGACTATTAACAGATAGAAAACAGTAATATAGCCAATCAAATTCACGGATTCACAATAGACTGTACGGTAAATTGATACTTACCTAATATGTGATATAACCTGTTGAAACCTGAGTGACCACAAAATTGACATTCAACTGATATAAAAGTTCATCAATGCCATGAATAATGTTGTGTTATTGTTTCATACCGGAATATATGCCATTTATTTACAGTTAAAAAAAACTCATTGAGAAGCAGTCAACTTACAGTTTTTTAAAGCTCTTGAAAGACAAATGTTTCATCTCAATTGATGTTAAATTCTCATCTTGTGAGACAAGAAAATTAATGACTTCGAAAATGTATCAACCTTTTACTGTATTGGGTATACCCCTAAACTACAGCTGTTTTAGCACCTCTTAGTGTATAGCTTCATGTGAAACAAGTCTTGTATTCCATTTGCATCCCAAACAGAACTAAAATTAACTTGTGGGGTGGTCAATCATGTCTTTGTTAGGAGGGGGTCACAATTTTATGACTTCAGTGAGTAGATCTCTCCTAGGACCTGATTGAAATCCTGATCAATACTTGGTCGACACCCAATCAAAAGTTGATCAGCAGATGGTTGATAGTCAATCTAGTGTCAACAGACTGACATGCACCAATCAAAAATTAGTTGACTGCCGATTTACTGTTGACTGAGATGTTGAAGGAGTGTTTAATATATAAAAATATAAGGGATAAATAAAGCTGCTGTTGTTGTTGTTAATGGAGTGTCAACCGAGGTATACATATGATGGAGTGTTGATTGAGGGTTGATTAACTGAGGTATTGATTGAGGGTATCAAGTGAGTGGATCGATCAAGTAATTCTATCAAGGGTATCAATCAACACTTGACCATTGAAGCCTTCATTATTCATCATCTGGAGTACCTGTAATGAAGATAAAATGTGTGAAGTTTTGATCAACCATTTTCTCAACAATAGTTCAATATTTGAATCTCCTAAGACTTGTTTTCATTGAGGAACAAGCATAAGCAGATTAGCCACATACATGGTCACAGTAGAGAGAATTTTCCTAACAAAAGGACTGCTAATTTTCAACATGTTACCATGTCTTGCATATGTCAGCCTACACTTATATGCTCACACGATAGTGCAAACCAGCCATTACTCTCTGTAACAATTGAAGCTTGGCACAGGCGCTTTCATTAAAATAATTATTATAATGCCAAGTGTTGAACTTTTCTGTTGAATTTCTTAAAGTGAACAGTTTGGTATTGACACTGATTTTTGTTATTCTGTTTTTATTACAGAATATGGTGGCCTATGTTTGTATGTAAGTGGAATTGTTTTTGTTTCACTTTCCTCACTACAGGTCATCTCATTTTTTAGCCCGTAAATTAAAATCTCCATTTAAGGATTTTACCTGAATGTTAAATTGGAATTCCTGCTTGGTGATATTTTTATGTGCGATTTAAGATTAATAGTTGTTATCAAAAACCAGTTGAACAGATAAAGCACAATCAGTCCCAGTCCTATCATTTTTATCCATAGATTGATCACTAAAGAGTAAACGGAACATGTCAAAACAGTTATGTCTCTTTTATATAACTTTGTTATGTATGTATGTAATTAATATAATGACTGTAAATGCTCATTAGTGAAGAATCATTTGTAAGTAGGTTTCCCTTCTTCAACCCACCCAAAAAAGTCACTGAAGGTTTACTAACACAGTGTTTGGATATGGATGAGGTCATCACAATGGCAGATCCCGGCCTTCAGCTAAGGGGGTGGGCAGTTTTGATTTACTTAGTACCCTTCTGTCATTTCTTCTATTTGTACCCAAAATAAGGAGGGGGCCCAGGTCTGCCGGGCCCCTCCCCTAGATACGCCACTGCATCAGATGGTACACTGTTTTCTGTTAAATTCCAGTTATATCAAGCCTTTTCAATTTATACACTGTAAGCACCCCACAACATTGCAATGCAACATTGTTCTGCAACACGCTGAAAGGAAAACGTTGTCCATATTTCTTCACCATGTAGATTTGACTGTACTTTTGATAGCAGTATCTCATTAAAATGCTGCTTTTCTTTTAGTGTTTTTTTATGCTCTAGCCCCAGTGCCCACTATCATAGCCAAACGGTTTAGTGAAGACTTTTCTTCCAATGCTTCAAAGTAAGTATCAAACAATGCACAGTAGAACCCCACCTTATGGCCACCTCATTGATAATGCCACCTTATTATGGAGACTCTATTCTGACTCTAACAAAAGCTCATGCAGTCATTTTCATATTTAAAGAATCCCTTTAATATGGCAACTCTATTGATTATGGCCAGAGGTTTGCAGCCCATTGATATATCAGGATTAGCAGGATACCTCACAGCTCTCAAAAATACATATATTTAAGAATTTTTAAAACTTTAATTTGAAGCAACTGAAAAGAAGTTGCAAATTGGCTGGCAAATGTAGTTTGAAAAGTCAGCCATCTCTTTGCCCCAACCTGCCAAGGGGTGGCCCTTATCAGCTGTTGAATGAATGCTCTCTTAACTAGAACTTTATGAAAAGGGGGTAAGTATTGATATTTACTTTGTTGTCCCCAGGTTTTTTGCTAACAATTTATTCTCTTTTATCATCTTAGTGTTATGAAGGAGAGTGCGATGTTTCTCACTGCTGGAATTGTTGTCTCAGCATTTGGTGAGTCATTTAATGTTAGTAATAATAAGTTGCTAACCATCAATTGACAATAAATAATTTATACTTGCATTTAACCTCTTGCAGTTTGCATTTTGCCATAATTTGTTCAGTTTATACATGGTGAAATTAGCTTGCATGATCATGAAGTTAGCTTGCATGATCGTGAAGTCTGGTGTACATTCTAGATGCACGAGTTGAGGTCTACCTATGACAATTAGCACTTTGGGGATGGGTCCATCTGGAAAGGTTTGATGGAAGGTTGGGTGGAGCTGCAAACTATTACTCAGACATTTTTCAAAGTACGAAGCCATGTATTACATTGTAATAAAACATGACAGGCATCAGAGAACACAAGAGAAATGTAGAAAACATGAGCCATGGGTGAGTGCTTTCTTGATTGTTCTCAAATGTCGGGAGCTTACTAGGCTTCTTCATTTGCTTTATGATATACATTTTACACAAGAAAAACAACAAAACAGTCACATTTTTTCTATGTTTTATATTCTGATAAAACATGGTTATTGGGTTTTGACCAATCAGAGCATGCGCAGGGTCCTATCTATATTATATTTACTGCAATAACATAAATTATCATGTGTTCTGTTAGGTCTTCCACTGGTTCTTGCTCATAAAGAAATAGTAAGTACTATTATAATTATTGTAATCCCATCATTTGTTTTAATGAAATACATGTAGGCAAAAAATATAAATTAGTAAATAAATGCGCTTTTTTTCCATGACTAGCATCAATTGAAGAGGTAATAACACAAGAGTCTGAAAGCTGCAAATTGTGCACAGTTATATGATAGGAGTGCAAGGGACAATGACAAGTCAAAAGAAATGAAAAAATTACTTTCCAGAGTCATGTTCACAGCATTTACATAAATTAAAAGAACGTACTGCACTATATATAGTTCTCCCCAGTCCTCTGAATGGTCTGACCCAACAATAGTGTTTCATCCACAGAAAAAGTTAGCACAACCGTGTACAGTATGATAGTACCACATGAAAGTACTGCTCAATAGCTTTCATTTGAATAGTCACACACCAGGATTTTATCCACAGATTTAAAAGTTAGAACTACCAAGTGTACAGTGGAATGTGATAATTCCAGAAAATATCCATACCTCCCCCATGGAAGGGGGAAAATTCCAATTAAGATTCATACATTTCTTTACATTTTGTGGCCTTACAGAAGCCCCCAACCCCAAGAAATTCCAGTCCCCTCTGTGGGGGGGAGTATGGATATTTTCCAGAACTGCATAATAAACAGTACCACATGAAAGTACTGCCCAATAGCTTTCATTTGAATGGTCTCACACTAGGGTTTCATACACCTTGTACAGCATAATAAACAGTAGCACATGAAAGTACTGCTCAATAACTTTCATTTGAATCGTCACACTAGGGTTCTAGCCACATACTGTAAGGTTAAAATAATGTTTTACGCCTCATACCTTGTTGTTAAACAGTAGCACCATTCAAAGTACAAGTGAACTGCTGTTAAAATAGTTTTCATTTGATTACTCAGACAGGAATGTTTTCTAAAAGGTCTACCATTGGGTGAAGCTGGTTTTCTAAATATTTGTTTTCCTTTTATTACTCAGATAAAATGGGGAGCCTTTGCCTTGGTGTCTTCTGGAAATGTGTTCATCTTTTTTACTATCCTGGCGTATTTTCTTGTTTTCTCTGGTGAAGATGACTGGGGCTTTTAAAGAGAATAACTACAGTCTGCAACTTGCAGTTTTTCCGGAGAACAATAATAATTTGACTATTTGTTTTGTACAGCTTTCCTTCTATTAGTTTACTAAAATATGCAACCTTTTATAAATTATTAATTCCAGGTATTTTTGAAGGCATGTGCATTGTACATTTAATGTTTTCTGTTGCATGGCACGAACATGCAGAGACCGAAGAAAACACAGAATAATTTATTAGTGAACTGAATTACAAATTTATAGAATAAGTCAGCGTAACTTAGGATGCATTATTAACAACTTGGCTGCTAAGCTTCGCATAGTTGAACTGTATAGTCTGCCATAAACAGAGCAGAGATGGGGGGAAAGTGGTAGCCTGTGTTGCAGGTGTCAATGGGGAAGGGGTAGGGAGGCAAAAATGTGAGGCCACCACCATCTATCCCTACTCTAACTCCACCTCCTCCCCCACATTTTCCACCTGCTATGCAGGCTAGGAGGGTGGGGATGGGAAAGGAGGGGCAGTAGTTTCCCTTGCATAACTCTTCTTAGCTTATGTTGGTGCAGCAGGCTACAACTGTATAGAGGGAAGGACACCCTGAGACTATGATTCTAAAGGAAGAAAGAACCCTGTAGGATAAGCAAAAAACCCAGGCCCCCTACATATTTTGCATTTGAAAAAGCACCAAGAGGTGGAAGGCACAAAGGAAAAGATGGGAACTGGGATTAAATGGTAGAGAAAGTTGAAAGTTCAAAATCCCCCGTGTCAAAATAGTGTTAGTGTTGGTATCATTACAAGCTTGTTGCATGCAAATTAAGAAAATCTTATGACTAGATTTCCTGCAACTGAACAAAACCGAATTTAAAGGCATGTTTATATTTATTCATGTTGGCATGGTAACAGCACATACGTCATCCTAACCAAAGTTTGTGTTGTTAACTTGCTTGCTGTCATTTTTTGGTGACCAAAGGGTCAAGAGCTTTAGAGGAAAAGGGGAATGAAACAGTTATCAAGTACTGTATTCAACCACCTTAATATTATTAACTGTAATTTCGGATCTAGCTTATAGTATTTTCAAGAGAATTCGAGTTCACTCATATACTATTAGTCTAAAACAGTCCGGGGCAATTTTGATTTCTCTTTTTATAGCAACAATTTTTGTAAGTATGTTATACTGTTCATTTTCAAAAAAAGTGCAAAGTGCACCATTTGTATATTAAGATGATCGGTGTAAAAAGTATAATGTTAATGGATTGAAGGTGAAATAAAAGCCTTTTGGGATGACCTGCAGTGTACAGTTTTGTATCATTTTGAAATGTGGCTAAATGAAATTTAGGCAGATTGCTGGCCACCAGTCTCCCTCAGAGGGAGTAAGGGGTGGCCGGGGGAGTAGGATTGGTAGGGTCAGTGGTGGGGTCACGTGGATTTTACAGCTCGAGTTCGGGTTCAGATTTCAAATCAATCCGCAGGTTTTTTGCTGCTGTACAGCTTTTCTCCCAGCCCACCCATCCCCCTTAGGCTTCAGGTTAAGAGTCCTGTGTTTCCACTGTTTCAACAGTGTGACAGTGCC
>JAHPZR010004797.1:15000-27500 GCA_019787425.1 Platygyra sinensis
CGTATGTAAGGCATAACCTCAATAAAGATCAGTTACTCTGAAAATCTTTGAATTCTTACCTCTAAGTAGTCGCGGACTAACTGCTCATGGCTTCTCACAGCCTCTGGCTCTTCAACGTATCGTAAGACTTGCTCAGGATTAAATACAACCCCGACTTTTCTTGACACAGTCTTGTCATACGCCTTGGTGGGTTCGGATGGAGAGTATTTGTGACATTTACTAGGAACAAAAAAAATCAAATTTATCAGTTCCTGAAGTAAGTACAAAATTGTCACCCGTTCTTGTCATTGCCTCTATATGCAGGCGTTACGTGAGTCACACAACACTCTCCTAAGGGAAAGGATCGTTGTGAAAAACCGGTTGGTAGCCTGATTCCAGATGTCTTCTTTGCTGTAACTAAATTTTCTCAATCAAATTTCAGTAAACGCTACCTCACGTCAGAAGTAAAGCCCTGGCCAAACGAACTCGCAAGTAGGACGAAAGTTACAAAGTTGAAGACTTGGGTCTAATTGCAACTCCGTTTGATTTGGATCTTTCGTTGTTTTATCAACCTTTTAGCCAATCAAATACAGCCTTGAAATGAGGTTCTTTACGACTTACATGTACAATTGTGAGTCCTTTTGGCCATAGTTAATAGAAGGGACTGGTTATGAAGCCCGGCAAACATCAAAGGAGCAAACAAAGATGCCAAGATTTATGTTGGAAGATCCACGACCCTGCACAATCTTTTGTTTCGCGTCCCACACTATGCATGAATTACGTAACCAACACGTTTCTATTGGCTGTTTCCTCAGTATGGAGTGAACAACTATTGTGTTTTGTGCAGGGTCAAGGCCAAAAAACAGAACAATAATATACAACAAAAAAATTGGACGAGTTTCATAACCATTCCCCTCTATTAACTATTTTGGCCACCCAACGCAAGTCTCAACGCAAGTTGAACTTGCGGCTACTTCCCATTACGCTTGGTCAGGATTTAAGAGGAAAAAACCTCTGGGAACTGTGTATTGAAGTGGCATAAGTAGGTAGCTTACGTAAAAATTTTTATACGGTAGTTCGTTTTTGGTTTCTTACCTGTCTGAAAATGCATACAGTTCCTTTAGGTGCTGTTTTAAATAGAGAAGCAGTAGGCAACCTTGTGAAGAAACACAACATTGCTCGAAGATTGTTGGGTCTGGGGGAATCCGAGCTGAATATAAAAGAAAACAAAAACAGGTTGGTTATATCACAAATGAAAGAGTCAATGCGTTTTAAATTCAGATAAGCATCTTACGAAGGACTGACGCTGGGGATTATTCTTATAACCCTTGGAATATGACAACACCCTCGGACACATTTTCTATCAGTGAGATAATTAACTATGCTAGGTTTGTCAATTGCTGACATCCACTTACCAACAAATGTATTTTTTTAAACCTCATTTCACCTACCTAAAACAGACTCGAGGGTTTCTTCTTCTTCAAACTCATTCTCTAAAGGTGGAGGAACATCGTCAACTCCTTCAACAGTTGGCGTTACTTTTGAAGTCATAGCCTGTTTAAAGAAAAAAATAAGGGCAACTCAACAAGACTATTGAAATAAAGCAAACCAAAAGAGTCGTTCATTTATGCGCGCAGTCTGTTCTTTCATCGTTTCGAACGACACAAATCAAGTGAAGTAACGCATATAAAGTCAAAAACGTCTGTATTCTCTGTTTATCGCAGTTTGTTAGCATCATCTTACGTGATGCCCCTCGAGGAAGCCATCTATTAGTTCCTGTCTTTGGTTGGACGAAACTCTGCTTTTTCAATACTGTTTTTTTTATGCTGAAACTGAAACTGTTTGACCACGCGTGAAAATAACTCACCTCTTTAAAGGAGTGGAGCATATTTGCACCTGTCACGGACAGGATGTTGTCAATGTGGTAAATGACAAAGAGTGGCTCTTCTTGAACAGAGTACGGGAAGTGCGCCATGTTGTCGGCGACGTACAGCAGAAGGTCTAATTTGGCACCCTACATGAGAATAAAGAACACAGTTTTTGGTCAATCCTACAGTCACAATGGCTTTGTTCCCTCGCTCATACATTTCCTTTTACAAAAGAAAAAAAATGGTTTATACAGACTCCTGGCCAATTCGGAGAATTTGTGTGGTCGCTAAGGTGTACCACCCAATGCGATAAACCACTTTATAGGAGAATCTTTGCTTACAATATTTGCTTTATTAACATAAGTGATACAGTTTCTGATGAAGCTGCAAAAACATTTGTTCTGAATATTGAAAGATAATAGCACGATTAACTAACCCAAGGAATTTCAGCACGATGTATTGAATACGTTTGGTAAGAGCTCAATAGCGCTTTTGCACACCCAGAAATGTTTCAGTTTTCAAAGCCAATTTCTCCTCGAACATTACACCCAAAGATCCAAAATTTCACCAGTTACTAAGTTTCACAAGCATTTTAACTTTTTGTAGTCAATTTGTGTTTAGCGTGATGCTTTCTCTGCGCAAATTCGTATGTGAAAGAGGAAAAGTGTAAACAATGACGTCTGCAAAGATTCGCCAATACACTAACAGCCAATCAGAATACAGGAAAACCGTTGTATACTCAACGATAATACACCTAAGCTTCACATCGTGCGCTGTGGGTATGTCGCATTGGTTGTCTTGGCTATTGTATTTTCTGTGGCATGGTATCAAAATAGTTTTTTTTAATGATAACTGCAGAAATTCTCGCTCGCTCATTGACTAATTTTTATTGTCAATAAGAGGACAGACACACGAATTTATAATTTATGCGATGCGTAAACGAACGAGAGCGGACAATTTAACAATTTGTTACCGTAAAAATCAAATTGATGTCAGTTTTAATGAGTCCGTCCTGTCAAAGTAGTCTGCGGATCCACAGCTACTTTGACAATGTTGACGAAATTCATGATCAATAACAGGACAGACGCATCAAATACTGACGTCAATTTCTTAAATACAACGCTACGATATTCCATGGAGTACCTCTCGAGAGCGTTGCATAACTAGTAAGCAACATGGATGAAGAGCGAAAGCCCTTGATTTCAAATTCAAGAAAAAAAAAACCCTGGCCTACCTTGTGATCATCAAATATTCTCAGCATAGACTGTAACAGCGACCGCCTTGGCTGTCTTCCAGTTCGTATGATGGAATATAAATGACTTAAAAGACACTGGTTTGTATCTTTTCTGAATCCGCGTATCAGTGATGTCTTGTCCTGTGGAACAAACAAACAAGTACTATTAAACTCGTTAAAGATTTCATTCACGAATGACGCATCTTAGCCAATTTTTTTTCTCAAGTTCGTTATTCGACATCGCAATACGTATTAATCTTCTCATTGGAAGTCATTCTTGTTTAAAATAAGCCCGGACATCAATTGCGACGTAAGTATAATCATAATAATCTTACGCGCTAGTGAGGACGGCTGCGACTTAAGCTTTAACAGAAGCCTTCAAGATCCTCACGCTTATGCTTATGCTTGGTGAGGACATGGTTGGCATAAGCATAAAGTGCTTGCTGATTGGTTGAAAGTTAATTTTATGCTTATGCTCACAGGTACCCACTGGCCACAACAGTGACATAGGTACAGCATAGGAAGAACGAAAGGTTTTGTTATTCTCACGCTTATGGTTAGGCCCGGCCGTCGTCACTAGCGCATAAACTTTCTTTTCTGCTTATGCTTATGTTTATGACTGCGTCGCTAGTGAGGAGTGGGCGTTGCGTTTTCTTCATCCGTGTTTTCCCATCTTTGAAGACTTTTTTCAGGTTTCCTTTCATCCAAATTAATAATTCCATTTCAAGACCGATCTAACCAATTAGCTGATACCAGTAACGAAAAAAACAAGTAAAACAATAATTTATCCAGCCCTACTTCTTGAATCTTGAGATATCAATGATCAAGAGTGCCTTGAAAACACAATCACGAACCTTGTGAACTAGGCGTTGAAGTTCAAACGACATCTTTATTCCTGCCAGGGCTTTCATCTAAAATTGCAAAGATATCAAACAGTTTAATAACGAAGGTATTTTTTTTTTCAACTTTAATCGTATAACAGGGTGCTGGAGTTTAGGTTAGTGTGTTGGACTCTACTTGGATCAAAAGGATGCATGGGAAAATTCGAAGAATCTGACAGCTTTGGAGTTTAGGTCAAAGTGCTCCAAACTATTACTCAACCTCGTTCTTAGCAGGAGTCTCTCATCTTTCCACCCTCCCGGAGCAAGAGAAGAAATGGAGGGCGCGAATATGAGAGACCCTTGAAGCACGGTTGATTAGTACTAACCTGTACAAACATGGAATATTTGCTGTCGATCTCTGACAACTGTTGGTCTGATTTTACTCTCATTTGTTGCTCTTCGTCAGTCCCAATGGCGATCAGATATGGAACACACTGTGGAAAACATAGAATATAGAAAATCTGTCGTCAATGCTATAAACCGGTATTGAATCTAATCAAACCCGATGAAACACTGACTCGAGTGTTTGATATATCTTCTCAATCGAAACAAAAACTAAGGAGTAAATGGAGAAAGTAAAATCGTCAAAATCTACGCTAATTAAGACCGGGTATCCAAACCTCCTTCACGGTTGTGATTTTCTTAGTTTTAACTTGATGAATCATTTTAAATGAGTTTAAGAACTCCGTTTTCTAATTCTTCCAACGCAGGGTCGGTGGACAACAACAACAGGGCCTAAGATATAAGGATATCTTCTACTGTGACCAACAAGACTAGGTGAAAAATGGGTATGTGAATGAAAGTCCACAGCTATGCACTTTCGTACGTGCCATAGTTGTTTCAATTAAAAAGCAATGCTACCAACCTGTACGGGATGAACAAGACCTTGTCTCAGAATCAAATTCACAACGTGAAGAGCAGCCATACGCACTGAAGGCTGAGGGTGTAAAAAGCTCTCCAGCACACTCTTTAGATACACCTGCATCACTGCACTAGTTGTACTGTGGAAAAAACACGTACACAATCAACTTTATAGTTCTGTCAAGGAAACAACGTACTATAACGTTCGCTTTTCTTACATAAGCAAGGTCCTTACCCAGTTTTTGGACTAAAATTTAAGGACTTTCAAGGACCTCACAACCTCCAGAAGGCATATTACTCACAACAGCGCAGTGCTGCTTTCCTTCTCATACCTTACTGTCAAAGGCATATCTAAGTTTGTGCAACTATTTACCATTTGAGAGATTGCGACTCAATAATAACAACAAAATATTCTCTTTTCAAAAGCCTTTTTTAGTCTTTTGAATTCAAGTCTTTTAGGGTGCTATGTACAACACTCACCCGGACTGACTATCCCCCAACTCCTTGAGGTTTTGATTTTCCTTTTCCTTTTCTGCTTTCCTATGTCCTACAGTAAAACCACAAATGAACATATTACTCTGTTACCTTGATACTGTCACACTATTCACAATTCGTGACTAAAAAACTATTTTTTTAAAATCCACATCGTTACTTTGCCTTAACAAACTCGCAAATTTCTGGAAAAAGTTTCCATTATTGTTATCTGAAATCTTGATTATAAGCTTGACCAACATACAGAGTTGTCACAGAAACATTTCATGTTTGCTGCATCAGAGGTTCCCAGCTGTTTCAAAACAAGTCATTGTTTAAGCACGTTAACTTCCTCTCGTCAATCTGCTCAACCAATAGTAGAAAAAAGAAAGAACAGCACTGGGTTTTAACTCATGGAGCAAGGCAACAGTGGCTGCTTGTGACCGTGTGACATGGCGAAGGAGAGTGTCTGGCCCTATCCCCACTTAGGGTTATGGACAAGTTTGATTTTACATGGGGCAAAAGAAAAACAGTTCGTTACAAGCAGAAATTTCGCTATTTGCAGGAAAAATTAACTAAGCATGCACTTTTAATTCGTGTTTCTCTTACTGTGATGATCTTGCACGTGGAGTCTTTTCTCTTCTTCTAAAAGGTGAGTCTGCAAGTTCTTTAATACCTTACAAAATTAAAGGATAGGAATACGTAAAAAAAAACCAGCCAATCCTCCGCAGAATTGTAAAAAGATGTTCCAAATATGCTAATAAATGGATCCTATATTAAAAAAATGCCTTACCTAATGTATAGATTTTGTTATCGACTTTCAAAGAAAAGCCTTTCACCTCTTCGAAATTTTCGCGGCCGCCATCTTGAATAGTGGCGCAATGGACTGTGCAACCTCGTCCCCAGGGCCTTCTCCTCGACGATTTTCAAAATGGCGGATCGTCTCCCGACGATCCGCCATTTTGAAAATCGTCGAGGAGAAGGCCCTGGGGACGAGGTTGTGGACTGTGGGCATTGATGACGTATCGTGTTGTTCGCTCCAATTCTCTGCTGTATGAATTTGATAAACGTGTCGCAGATTTTGCCATAGTCAGCCATATATCACCTGGACCTACAGTTCTCCTTTAGCCTAGAACTCTACTCTTCTTTCTGATGAATCTTAAAAAATATCGGGCCACAAATGTAGAAACATTTTTAAAGAATCGAATGGCTTTTATTTACAAACGAGCAAGACAAAGATCGACAGGTCAGATCCATTTATCAAATTTATTTCACCTTTAAAAGCATACAAATACTTAACGAAACATACGGCTCTTATATAAATAAACCACAGAGCATACATGACCCTTTTTGCATCATAGTGTACCTTCACCTTTCGACAAAAATGCCATCTCTTTGCAACACGCGGATGCCCTTCTCGATCGGCAGTGAAGAACATCATTCGCATAATGAGAAATAGCACACAAACTGCAGTTACAAACATGACAATAAACGCATGTTGGAAAACAAAATTATTTAACTTTAACTTGACTCAACATCTATGTTCTACCGAAAGAAGACCTTTACGGCCTGTACACAAATGGGACTCCTTCACACCTAGAAATACAAAGTAAACCTCATCCGCACACTCACTTATCGTTGTTTTCGCATCTGTTCGTCGCCGTCCCTTTTACGATCTTGTCTGGATGAACTGAGGAAACTGTTGTTACAGAATGGTTACCCTGCTGGTGTTATCAATTACAACATCAATGATGTTTTGAACAGACAGCAAAAACAGACCGAGAAATCCAACCACCACAGTTCCCAAAAAGAAACAATCTTAATTCTACCTTATTTAGGGGCACAAAGTAAAATTGTTACTAAACAGCTTAAGACCTGCATTAATAGATTTTATGGCTGCATTGATCTTAGGGTGATTTTCCAAAGCGCTCATCGCATCAAGTCCTTTTTTCCCTACAAAGATAAGATTAACCGTTCTCAAATGTCAAAAGTTGTTTATAAGGCTAGTTGTTGGGACTGCCAGGATTTTTACATCGGCAAAACAAAACGTAGATTGCATGACAGGAAAACTGAACATTTTAAAGGGATCACTAGTGCCTGTCATGCATCTGCTATCGCAGACCACGTCACGTCAACTGGTCACAACTTAAAATGGGACCACTTCGAAATATTAGCAAAAGGTCGCTCTGATATCCACTGCAAGATAAAGGAGACTCTTCTAATTCAAGAACTCAAACCGACCCTAAACGATAATGTAAGCAGCGAAAAGCTTTACCTCTATTAGTTTGCATCTTTTGTATGCAAATATTTTTTGTGCTCAGCTTTTGTCATTGTTATTGTTACTTAGTTACTTATCTAAAATTTAAACTTAGTTGCTACTTGTATTACTAACGGTCACTTCTGAAGATGTATGTAGAAACATACGAAACGTCAAGTTAAAGTTAAATAATTTTGTTTTCCAACATGCGTTTTATTGTCATGTTTGTAACTGCAGTTTGTGTGCTATTTCTCATTAAGCTACGATGGCAAAGAAAAAGAATTTTTATCATTCGCATAAGCGTCTAAAGATGTGTTCGATGGCGATAACATTTCCAATTGAACCTCCCTCCTCTTCTTCTTGTTGTTGTGATGTATTATCTTGTCGTTCTTCATTAGAAGAGTACTCTAGGTTCAGGTGATATGGCAACATCCCTGATATGTTTACCAAAATATCTCGAATTCATAGAGCAAAGATTGGAGCGAGCAACCACGATACGTCATCAATGCCCACAGTCCATTGCGCGCTATTCAAGATGGCGGCCTCGGTAATTTCGAAGAGGCTGAAAAGCTCTTCTTTGAAAATTGATAAAAAAAAATCAGTTCGCTAGTAACCTGCGATCAGGCTCTATAGCGAGCGCCGACATAAGAAGACATAAGAGCGATGGTACAATTGGGCCTGATCGCAGGTTAGTTCGCTAGGTAAGGCATTCTTTTACTATAGAATCTATTAATTAGCTTATTTGGAACATTTTAAGCGATACTTGCAAAAACAGTGGAGGGTTCCTTTAAACAGATGTCTTTAGTACATTTCAGATAAAGTTATTGCTGTAATCTTGTTTAATGGGACTAGAGGCTAAATGAACCATTAGGTTTTCGAGTTATTCTCCATCCTACAGTCCACGATATAAGTCCTTAGCACACCTGGATCAGATAGCACGAAAATACTGACAAGTGTTCTGGGGACAATACCTAATGGCATCACTAGAATAGGCAACCCCCTTTCCCCCAACCATGTTGTAAACGAGCAATGACAATTTCGTCACAATAAACAACATTAAACTGGGGGGGGGGGAAGGACGAACTGATAAATTCCCTGACAGATATTGCAAAAGTGAGAAGGTGTGCTAAAGACTTTTGCCGAGGATTGTAGTTAAGTCTAATTGTAAGACAGGAGAATTTTCAGTTTACAGTTTAGTTTAGGAAAGAAAAAAGAAAAACTTTACTAATCCGTAATGACTGGTGCATTGAGTGAAATAACCTACCTGAAGTTTAAGCTTCAAAGGCTGATTGGGCTGTGATAGGATTCCCTGGTAGAGATCCTTGGCTTCTCCTTTCAGGAGCAATTCACCATACCTCATACAAAGAAACCCTAAAGAGAAATACGAATGTGATCATCACGCAAAAGGCGCAAAGGCAATATACTGAATAGAAATTTCCGTGCTACCGTGTAAATTGAAAACGTAACGCTTCTCAAGAAGTGACATATATTAGGAGCTTTTAAAGATGGCTTTGCTCCAACGGTCACCTACGTTTTAATCATAACGGTTTGAGTCTGTGGGACTTGAAGAGACAAAAGCAGAGAATTGGAAAATTTTGTGCCAAATGCAGTTATTACTATCACTTTGTCGAGCACTGTGGCGAATTTTGCGAACTAAAATGGTGAATTTGGCGAGCTAAAATGTATTACATGTACAGCCCGCTGAAATTTCAGCACTTACAAATAAGCTTTATCGCTTTTCCTTTCATGTCTCTTAACAATTTTTGAAAACTCAAATGACAAGATATTGTAATTTCTAGCCAGCTTCGCTTGATATAGTGTACTTCCATTGAGGGGAAATAAAAGCCATTCAACTTGTAAACGCTCGCGTGATTGTTCACACGGTTTTGTTGTCATTTTTTTCAGTTTTTTTTTTTCCTGAATGCCTGCCAAATGACAATAGTAGTAATACAGTTTTTGTTTTGGGGGATTAATATGTTTTGGGCCCTTCCCGGAGCTCATTTTAACCCTAACCTAAATCCTGGCCAAACGGACCGGCAAGTAGTCGCAAGTGGACGCAAACTGAACTTGCGTAGAGACTTGAGTTGGGTCGGTGGCCAAACGGACTCGCAAGTACAAGCAAGTCGCAAACAACAAAAAACATTTTAAGGCACACTATCCTTTATTTCATTGGCTAATAATAGGTTAATGAACGGCACTCAACTTGCGTTGACTTGGGTTGGGCGGCCAAACGGGGAAAAACTTGTGTGCAAATTTGATCTCGACCAAAGTGAGCGCAAGTCAACGCAAGGCCTTGCCAAACGGAGTCGCAATTAGACCCAAGTTTTCAACTTGCGTCTACTTGCTTCTCCGTTTGGCCAGGGCTTAACGTTTCGGGCTAAACCGAGTCTGAGTCGGGCACTACACCTATTTTTGCCTACTAACATAAACTCCATTGGTTTATTATAGTGTAGGTTTTGAGTGTTGGCATGACAGATATCGAACAATTGACTTCACATAACCGGCTAATTAGCATACCTAGTCCTGTAATGGCTTTTTGGCAAACTTCTTCATCAGTGTGTTTAGTGAAGTAGATGTACACAGCAAACACTCTGTCCTTAGTGGAACCCTGCTTAAAATAGAGAACCAGCGGATCGTCATCAGTGATTGACATCAAATAACCTTGTCACTAACAATAAGGCCATTTGATAGCTTTTTAATTTTTTCAAACGTACAAATGAGCTAATTAAGCTAGACATCTTGCGGCTAGTCGCCTCCAGTCCGCCGAGATTCTACCGGTAATCATCTGAGGACCCCGCTTACCAAAACTTCAGGCTTTCGTGATACACTCTTTATCAGGATAGTTATCTTGTGGAACTTTGTGCCTTATACAATAACAATTCCAATTCTCTATCAAGTTTTAAGAATCGCCTAAAGGAGCGTAATTTTTTTGTTTGCCTATCGTCTTGACGAGGACAATATCCGAACATACAGAAGTTTCTGCCCCAAATGCCGCCGCATTTTTTCTTAATTCTTCTGTGGGTTGGGTCCAGGTTTGGGACGGGTTGGGTAGGAAGGCCTTGTAAAGAAATTATGTCCGTTTGTCTTTCTACCGGCCATTCGACAAATTTGTAAATAAAAAAATCTATACAAATTTTGCCGAAATGAAAAAATTACAGCACGACAGTAATTTGCAACAGCTTTCATTTCAGTGGTTACACATATCAAACAAGTGTTTTATTTAAGTTACTTTATGGCATTGTTACAGTCAGATTGACGTAGTTTGAGTACATGGAGCTTACCTCGTTCTTTGGTTTCACATCGCTGTCAAAATCGAACTGCTTACAGAGCAGTCCAAGAGTGAACAAGGATCGTAGTAGAGTTGGTCTGTTCACCTGCGCCTTGCCAGGATTCTTGCACAGATCTGCTTTGGACTTTGCTAGGTAGCCTAAAAATCACCAGAGTAAGGCAACAGAGTATTGGTACAATCAAACTCTTGGTGCAACATCTCCGACATGTTTTGCTATTTCATAGACTGGTGTTGCACGCTTTTTGTCACTTGTGTCTATCATTCTAAAATGTTCATGACCAAACTGAAAGCCATGCCTATCTGAAGGTTTTATCAAGATCGAAAGATCATGTATGCAAGTTTTTTTTGTGTGTTTCATGCGGCTGAAAGCGATTCAGAAAGAATTAAACTCAAGAAAATGCTAGTCAGTTATAATCAGTTCTGGAGGGCTCAAGAGAGTTCTTGAAAACAGGCATTTTGACATGCGCATGATGTAGTTGCTTATTTGCCTAGTTGCCGCACTCGGGTGCGTTATAGGTTTATTTATTTATATTGATTTTTTTCTACATGAGCTTCATGACTTTCCACGAGGGAGTTTGATTCTTTCTTCTTTGTTAGCCTTAAACTTACCATGGTACTTTTGGAAGTAGTCCTTTACGAGCCGGATGTTATGGGTGACTTTATTTACCACAGCACCTAAACAACTAATGCAACTTTGAACAACCTGAAATAGAGAGCAACAGTACGGTACTTCAATAAAAGAACTGAAAGGAAACACTACTTAACTTTGACTGAAAAAATGGGTCTTCGCAATCACAGTAAAAAAAATCTCTACGTGTTCAAAAAGTGTTTAAATGTTATTGTTCATAATTGTCAATGCGCTTAAATATCGGTACACATGCCTCTTAAACTGAAAGAGGCAAATATACCAACTAAACATAACATGATTAAAAATCCCAAATGGCAGGAGGTCGGAGACCAGTTGCCTATATACAAGCATGACCGAGTTGAACTAGGGTCTACCAAGAAACAACTCCAGCTTAGCGGTCAGAGCGGGACTTGAACAAGCGACCTTGGTGTCCTAACCACTCAGTAAAAACCCTATCTCAGTTCCTACCGTTTGCCCATGTTTGACGGTAAGTCTCATCAAGTCTTCCTCTAAACTGGCCAGGAATGTTTCACTTGGATGCTCCATCAGTGGAACCACAAGCTCCAAAATGCGTGCTACATTGTGAATCACAAGGTAATCCCCCTGGGTCTACAGTAAACAGTCACAGGGAAAAATCAACAAAACCATCGAATAAGTCACTCTAAAACACACATATCATATACTGGAGGAGAGGGTGACTTAATGGAAAGAGTTTTGCATTCCAAATAAATATACAGTGTAGTTGAGCCTTCCTACAAAAGGTGCATGTACCTATAAGGACGTCCTATGATGTGATTTAGTAACTAAAATTGAATATAACGCAACACAAAGCAAGCTCTTCTGGTGTCAAAAAATACTTTCAAAACGTGCCTAAATATACTTGACTCGTTGTATAATGCAAAACAAGCTGCTGTCTACATGTAAGTCTTACAATCATGTACATGCAAAAACAAGATATTTTTCTTTTCAATCTACATTAAAATATAAGCAGGTGGCCTCATGGTTAGTGCGCTCGTCTCCGGATCGAGCGGT